>VZQC01014518.1:1184764-1203692 GCA_009823505.1 Rhizomys pruinosus
AAAAAAAAAAAAAAAAAAAAAAAGCCAGCCATGGTGGTACCTGCCTTTAATCCCAGCACTTAGGAGGCAGAGGCAGGCGGATCCATACAAAAATCAAGACCTGGTCTACAATAGGGAGTTCCAGGCCAGCCGGGGCTGCATAATGAGACCCTATCTTAAAGATGAACAAACAGCTAAAACAGAAAGAGCATAAAACATTTTAGATGAGGGGCTGGAGAGATGGCTCAGCAATTAAGAACACTGGGTGTTCTTACAGAAGACCCAGGTTTGAATCCCAGCACCCACATGGCAGCTAACAACAGTGCTGTAGCTCCAGTTCCAGGGGAGTCAACGCCTTCTTCTCCAAGGGCACTGCACAATGCTGCTATACTTACACTCATGCAGGCACAACAGTCATACATATAAAATAAAAAGAATATTTTAGATGAAAGCACAGCTGTTTCTACTGCAACTCCCCTCTTTTTCTCTCTCTAAAAAATAGCCCCAGCTGGCCTGGAACTCTCTATGTAGACCAGGCTGACCTGGAACTCACAGAGATCCATCTGCCTCTGACCCACGTAATACACCTCCATAATCCCATCTAATCAAGAGGCTAAGGCAGGAGGATCACTTGACCAAGAGTTAGAGGCCAGCAAAGGGAGCGAAGCATCATCTCAAATCACAGTATTTACAGTAAACCCAGCATTCACCACACACTTACTCTGCACTAGGTACCAGACCCAGTAAAGTAGGTGGTATCACTATCCCCATTTTTCAGATGGAGAAACTAAGGCCCATAGCAGTTCAATGACTTACTCAGGGTACTCTTGTTAGTAAGGGGCCAGCCAAATTAGGAATTGAACAGGCAGCTTTTGGGCCTCGGGATGTCAGCATTTAATACTATCATTCTTGGGGCTGAAGAGATAGCCTAGCGGTTAAGAGCACCGACTGCTCTTGCAGAGGACCTAGGTTCGATCCCCAGCACCCACATGGTGGCTAAGAACCGTCTGTAACTCCAATTCCAGGAGAACTCCAGTTCCAGGGGAATCCGAGACCCTCTTCTGACCTCCGCGGCATTGCACGACACGGGTGCACAAACCTACATGCAGACAGTACACTCATACACATACAAAAATAAATAAAAAAATTAGAAAAAATACTATCATTCTTTTTTGTTTTTTCATTTAAAATTTTTATTTATTTTATGTGTATGAGTGTTTTGCCTTCATGTACGTAAATGCCACATGTGTGCCTCATGTCCACAAACACCAGAAAGGGGGCGCTGGATTCCCTGGAACTGGAGTTAAGGCTGGGTGCTAGCCATCCTGTGAGATGAGAACTGAACCTGAGTTCTGGAAGATCAGTAAGTACTCTTAACGGCTAAGCTGCCTTTTCGACCCAATATTATCACTCTTAAATTATGTTTGTAGTTCATGGGAAAGAATCTACTTTTTAAAAAAATTTATTTTTTAGCCAGGTGTGGGTGCATGCCTTTGATCCCAGGCTGCCTTGAACTCAGAGATCCACCTGCCTCTGCCTCCCAAGTACTGGGATTAACGGTGTGCACCACCCCCTGACTTGGTTTTGTTTTAGTTAATTTGTTTTGGTTTTTGAGACAGGGTCTGACTCTTTAGCCCCAGCTGGCCTGAAACTCACTGTGTAGAGCAGGCTGGCCCTGAACACACAGAGTTCCACCTTCTTCTGCCTCCTAAGTACTGGGATTAAAGGCATACACCAACATGCCTAGCCCCAAAATTGTTTCCTAAAAAAGTATTTTTTGAGGGCCTGCCGAGCATGGCGGTCCATAGTCCAGACTGACCTGGAGCTCATGAACGTCCTTTCTTAGTCTCCACAGTGTTGGAATTACAACGATGAGATAAAAATGCCTGGCTTGCTGGTCTTTTTGAGACAGGGTCTCCCTGCAGTCCCAGCTGGCCAGGAACTCTCTATGTAGACCAGGCTGGCCTTGAACTCACAGAGATTCACCTGCCTCTGCCTCCAGAGTGCTGGGATTAAAGGCATGCGCCACCACACTGGCTGTTCTTTGTTTGTTTGTTTCTTTGTTTGTTTGTTTGTTTGTTTGTTTTGGTCTTTTCGAGACAGGGTCTTCCTGTAGCCCCAGCTGTCCTGGAATTTGCTCTGTAGACCAGGCTGGTCTTGAACTCACAAAGATCTGCCTGCCTCTGCCTCCCCAGTGCTAGGATTAAAGGCATGCGCCACCGCACCCCACTTTTTCCACCACACCCCACTTTTTTTTAATGTTATTAATTTGGGGTTGTTGTTTATTTGGTTCTTTGTGTGTGTGTTTGTGTGTGTGTGTGTGTGTGTGTGTGTGTATGTGTTTGAAACAGGATTTCCATTTAGTCCCAGCTGGCCTGGAGCTCGCTATGTAGACCCGGTTGGCCTTGAATTTACAGAGAACTGCCTGCCTCCGCCTCTCTAGTGCTGGGATCAAAGGTGTGAGCCACCACGCCCCACATTTTTTTTTTTTTTGAGTCAAGGATACATGAACCTTGAGCTGGCCTCAAACTCACTGTGTAGCTGAGGATAACAATGAACTTTTCATCATCCTGCCTGTCCCTCCCAGTGCTGGGGTCACAGGTGTGCTCCACCACACCAAGTTTATGTGGTACTAAGGATCCAACTCAGTGCGTCGTGCTTACTTGGTAAGCACTGTAACAACTGAGTCACATCACCAGGCCCATACCCAATTTTATAACAGTACTGAGAATTTAACCCAGAGCCTTTCTCAGGCTAGACAAGTGCCATACTACTAAGCTCCACCCCTACTCTCTCACAGAATTTTTAAGTTCTTCTTCATCTTTTTAAAAATATGTAATTTTTTGGACTGTGACTAAAGTATTTTATTAAATTAAGTGTGTGATTTGCAAATGGTTTTATAAGAAATTTTAAAAGCAAAGTTATAAACATTTTCAATAAAAAAGTAGAGTGAATAGCAAAAATTACATTTTCTTTATAGTACAAATGAAAATATTTTGTTTCTGATATACTGTCTGATGTTTTTAAGTAAGTATTATTTTTATTTTATTTTATGTGCTTGAGTGTATTGGAACCGGTAAATGAAAAGCCAAAAGGAGCCAGGGGCTCCCTCCCCCACCACAAAAAATAAAAAATAAAAAACCTGAGTGACCCCTAAGGACCAGATCCTCAACTGACCTTGAGGAAGCAAAAACCTTGGTTAATCTGGGCTGTGTGTCCTTAGGCATCCAAAGGGAAAGTATAACCAGAGATAAATAATCAGTAAGGCCTGAGAAATTGTACTGCAGATATAAAACTTAGATCTTAGTAAAAAGATCTTACTGGCAAGTGCATCTACTCTGTGGTTGCCACTGCTTTTGCCATCCTTCAAAAACATGAGACACACCTTTTCAACCTTCCAATATGGGCTGAAGACTCACGTCCCTCCAAGAATCCTCCAAACCTTCAGTGCCAGATGGAGACTGCTGAGACATCCAGCTTGTGGACTGAGCAACTACTGGGGTTTCATCCTCTTCAGAGTATTATAGACTGCCATTGTTGGACTACCCAGGCTGTATAATGAAGGCCAGTACAGGAAGATCAAGACAGGACGTGGTGCTTACTGGACCTCATTTGGGTGAACATGGGAAGAAAAGACCCCAGTGTGGAGCATACGGGCAGGATTGATGGTTGTTTAGGCTTGCCAAGGAGGAGCCTTCAGACATTTCCTTAAGGAAAACATGACATCTTTTAGCCAAAAAAAAAAAAAAAATAACAATAAAGGAAAAATGCTGGTGTGGTGGCACATGCCTTTACATCAAACTCCAGAGGCGAGGCGGTGGTAATTTAGTCTCTGTGAGTTGTGAGCAGGGCCTGGTCTACATAGAGAGTTCCAGGCCAGAGCTGTGGGCTGCAGGGAGACCCTGTTCAAAAAGACCAAAAAAAAAAAAGGGAAAGAAAAGAAATCCTCCAATCTGATCAGGTGATTGGTGTGTGTGTGTGTGTGGTGTGTGTGTGTGTGTGTGTGTATGCAATAAAAGTTGGAAAGAACAACACACAAAAAGAACTGGAAAAAAAAAACAACTGAACAGTTGAAGTTCTCCCCAAACAATAAGCCTTGCTTTGAAAATAAACTCTGGAAAGACACAGATCAGAAAACCGATGCAAGACATATATGGCCGAATGCATGAACTCAGGTGGGGTGGGGGGCATGGACTGGAAAGGGAATGACTCTAAACAAACAAATTCAATTGAGAAATATGTATGATGTATTGAACCATTTATAACGATATATACATTAAATATATATTGCCTTTTAGACAGGGTCTCCCTTAGTCCTAGCTGGGCCTGTAGCTCGCTCTGTACGACCCAGCTGGTCTTGACCTCACAGAGATCTGCCTGCTCTGCTTCCCGAGTGCGGGCTGAAAAGAATGTGCCACCACACCCAGTGATTAAAAAAATATCATTTATGCTGGGCGTGCTCGGTGGTGTACACCTTTAATCCTAGCCTTGGGAGGAGAGGCAGGTGGATCTCTTGTGAGTTTGAGGCCAGTCTGGTCTACAGTCTGGTCACAGAGTGAGTTCCAGGACAGCAAGCTACAGGGAGACCCTTTCAAAAAAGACCTAAAAAAAAAAAAAAACAAAAAATATATATATCTATATCTATATATATATATATATTTAAAAAAGCTAGATTGGATCCAACTTTAGATTATACAGAGATTCATCATGTGGTAAAGCATTTATGGTTGTTGAACCTAGAGATCCTATATTTATTGTCGTTGTTGTTGTTGTTGTTGTTGTTAAATTGAAAGTTACTGTTCAAATTTGCTGACTCTGTTCTTAAGAAATTTGCACTATTAACACACTTGACAACGGCTCTCAGCAAAAGTTCCATTACTGGGAAACCTTGCTCTTAAAGGTGATATCTCAGGGGATGGAGAAATGGCTCAGCTGTTGAGAGAAGTGGCTGCTTTTGCAGAAGAACTGGGTTCAATTCCCAGTACCCACATGGTGCCTAACAACCATCCGTAATGCCAGTTTCAGGGGATCTGACCTATTCTGAGCTTTGTGGACACTGCACAACCCAAATGCACTTAAACTGATGCAGGCAATACACGCATACACATTAAAACAAAAATGATGTCTCACTAAAAGACCTATCTGTGTAGATGTAAATGGAATTAGTGAGTGGACTACAATTTGGCATTGTGCCATAAGCAGTGGAGCTAGTGGATCCTGCCCGCCTGCCCTTCTAGTTATCTTTGTGAGGCACTATACCTTGTTTGTTCACTTGCTTCAGACAGGCTGTCTAGCCCAGGATGGCCTCAAACTCCCTACAGATCTGAGGGTGACCTTGAACTTGTGAATCCTCCTGCCTTGACCGTGAGTGCTGGGATGGGATGACAGAGTGTGCCACCACGTCTGCTTTAAACAGTGGTGCGGATTGCCCGGGTTCCATGGCGCTATGCACACAAGTCACCAACTGGGATGCATCACCAGCAACTCTTCTGATTTTATTTATTTATTTATTTATTTATTTATTTATTTATTTATTTATGTTTGAGACAGGCTTTCCCTGTAGCCCCAGCTGTCCTAGAACTCACTTGTAGATCAGGCTGTCCTTGAATGCACAGAGTTCCGCCTGCCTCTGCCTCCCAAGTGCTGAGATATTTTAGGCATGGTGCCACCACACCCCGCTGATTTTATTTTTTTTTAATTTTTTATTAAATTTAATTATTTTTATTTTTTTATGTGTACGAGTGTATTCCCTGCATGTGTATAAGTGCACCCATATCACCCAATCAAAAGAGAGTGTTGGATTCCTCTGGATCTGGAGTTACAGATGATTGTTAGCCACCATGTAGGTGCTAGGAATTGAACCTGGGTCATTTGGAAGAGAAGCCAGTGCTATTAATGGCTGAGCATCTCTCCAGCCCTTATTTGTATGTATGTATGTATGTATGTATGTATGTATGTATGTATGTATTTTGAAACTGTTCTCCCTGTAGCCCCAGCTGGTCTGGAACTCACTATACTGAGCAGGCTGGCCTCAATCTCATAGAGACTCACCTGCCTCTGCTGGGATTAAAGGTGTGCACCCAGCTTACTTTATTTTATTTTAAATTTCTTATTTTTTATGTGTACGAATGTACTGTCTGCATGTAGGTCTGTGCACCCTTGTCGTGTAATGCCACGGAGGTCAGAAGAGGGTGTCAGATTCCCCTGGAACTGGAGTTAAAGATGGTTCTCAGCCACCATGTGGGTGCTGGGGATCAAACCCAGGTCCTCTGCAAGAGTAGTCGGCGCTCTTAACCTCTAGGCCATCTCTCCAGCCCCTATTTTATTTTTTTAAAGGTGAAGAAAATGTAGTGTCTTTATAACCAAAATTGTACATCAATATATATTGTTCAGTCCTTTATAGTTAGTTCCTAGCAATGAGTCAGAAATTTGCCTCCGAACATTCAAATTCACTGCAGACCCTCTGGAGTCAAAAGATGAAGGTTATGAGCCTCAAGACAATAACTAAGTTGATAGATTATATATTTTTTTGTCTTTTTGAGACAGGGCCTCCCTTTAGTCCCAGCTGGCGTGGAGCTCACTATGTAGACCAGGGAGGCCTTGAACTTGCCGAGATCTAACTGCCTCTGCCTCCCAAGTGCTGGGATTACAGGCGTGTGCCACCACGCCTGGCACAAGTCTTGGTGTTTTAACTTTTCCAATAGCTTAAGCTGTTAGGTCCTCACTGACGTTAGAGTCATCAGGAACTGCTAGAAGAGTCATGTAGCCCATGGAATTCTGTGCACTAGGATGGAGAAAGAAGATGAAAGGATAGGGGGCTTCTCACTGCAGAGGAGATGGGACTGGATGAGCTGATCCTCTGCTCTGAAGCAGTAGCCATGGCAACAGTAGGGATGGCAGCTCTACCCCTTCCAGCAATGATACCTGTATTAGTCAGGGTTCTCTAAAGAAACAGAAGCAACAGGATGAATATATATAACTATATACAATTTATTGATTTGCTCACGTGACGGAGCTCAACAGTAGCGCCGAACTGGAGAGGCCTGGAATCCAGGGAACTGCTCAGTCCGCAAGGCTGGATGTCTCAGGAGTCCCAGTCTAGTGCTGAAGGCCCGAATGGATTCCAGGAGATCTGCCAGTCTCGGTACACGCTGGGATCCGAAAGGTTGATCACAGCAGCAAGGCAAACTCACCAGATGAGAGAGAGGCAAGCCGCAGGAAGAAGGAAAAGGGACCAGCTCCCGCTGCCGTGGCCTTAAATACTGCCTGCCGGCAGAAGGTAACACCCACATTTGGGGTGGGCCATCCGGGTTGAGGTGGTCCAATCAGAAGACCCTTTTCTCTTATTTGTTCCTTAGTCCAGTCAAGTTGACACCCAGGATTAACCATGACANTTTTTTGTCTTTTCGAGACAGGGTCTCCCTGTAGCCCCAGCTGTCCTGGAATTCTCTCTGTAGACCAGGCTGGCCTTGAACTCACAAAGATCCGCCTGCCTCTGCCTCCCAAGTGCTAGGATTAAAGGCGTGCGCCACCACGCCCGGCCACTAGTAGAGAATTCTAACTCAGCTAAGTTGTACGTAAGGATTTCCACATTGTTCGTGTAAATGTGTAGAAGCACCTTGGAGACATCAGACACAATATGGTCTGGGGAGTCCAACGATGCCCTTCTCACACTGGTGAGGCCAAGAACCCAGTAGTTGCTCAGTCCACAAGGCTGGACAGCTCAGAAATTCCGGTCTGGTGCTGAAGGTCTGGAGATTCCTGGAAGGCTATTGGCCTTTGGTCTACACTGGAAGCCAAAAGAAGTTGGGTCTTCCCAGCAACCCTAGCTGTTAGAATGATCATGAGACCAGGATCTGACCGGAGAGAACTATAACATGCATCTTATGAGACGGCATGCCAAGGGAGGTCTTGGGAAGCTCCCAGATCTGGGGGTCCACAAGGGTCTATTTTTACGTGTATGAGTGTATTGTCTGAATATAGGTTTGTGCACCCGTGACATGCGTGCAATGCCGCGGAGGTCAGAAGAGGGTGTCAGATTCCCCTGGAACTGGAGTTAAAGACGGTTCTTAGCCGCCATGTAGGTGCTGGGAATCAAACCCAGGTCCTCTGCAGGAGCAGTAAGTGCTCCCAACTACTGAGCCATCTCTCTAGCCCCCACGAGGGTCTTAACAGAGCAGAGACCACTGGGGCCTGATTTTTAAATTTTTTAAATTTATTTTATGTATATGAGTATTATGCTTGCATATATGTATATAAGTGTACCATGTGTCATGTAGTGCCCAAGGAAGCCAGAACAATGTGAGGTCCCCTGGAACTGGAGTTATGAATGGTTGTTAGCTGCCATGTGGTGCTGGGATTTTAACCAGGTCTTCTACAAAAGCAGCCAGTGTTCTTTTTTTTATTTTTAGACAGGGTCTCCCTGTAGCCCCAGCTGTCCTGAAACTCACTCTGTAGACCAGGCTGGCCTTGAACTCATGAAGATCCGCCTGCCTCTGCCTCCCAAGTGCTAGGATTAAAGGCGTGTGCCACCACACCTGGCCAGCAGCCAGTGTTCTTAACTGCTGAGCTGCGCCGTCCAGCAGTGCGAATCATCGGAGGTGGACTGGGAATTAATCACTCAGTCAACTTGTTCTTTGTAGTTTCTTTTAGTGGTACCATTTACTCCTTAACTTTTACAATTTTTTTTTTTTTTGGTCTTTTTCGAGACAGGGTCTCCCTGTAGCCCCAGCTGTCCTGGAGCTCACTCTGTAGACCAGGCTGGCTTTGAACTCACAAAGATCTGCCTGCCTCTGCAACTTTTACAGTTCTTAATGTTACTAATAACTAATGCTAATGCTACTAACAATTGCATGCATTACTAACGCTACTAACAACTAATGCTACTAACAACAGCATGCAATTACTAACGCTACTAACAACTAATGCTACTAACAACAGCAGCCTAGAAACCAAGAATATTTATACCAGTAATGAGTCAATCAGCAGACAGATTATATAACATAGTGGACCAATCAATAGATAAGTTTTGCATCTATAGATACAATTTCTTATGTAAGCTATTATGTTCATGAAGTTGACAAGGTAACATAACATATCATCTTAAAAGTTACTGAAGCGGGGGCTGGAGAGATGGCCTAGTGGTTAAGAGCGCCGACTGCTCTTACAGAGGACCCGGATTCGATCCTCAGCACCCACATGGTGGCTGAGAATCGTCTGTAACTCCAATTCCAGGAGAACTCCAGTTCCAGGGGAATCCAACGCCCTCTTCTGACCTCCGCAGCATTGCACGACACGGGTGCACAAACCTACATGCAGAGAGTACATTCATACACATAAATAATAAATAAAAATATTTTTAAAAAGTTACTGAAGCATGCGCACTGTGTTTTTCAGCCAGCACCTTTTGGCTACAGACCAAACGCCATGGCTGCAGACCAAGCGCCATTTCTCTTCAGCCTGTCACTTCAGGCACTGTTTGTTTCCCACAGTTCCCACTTTTTGTTTTATACAGGGGAGTGAGTCGTGGGGCTACCACTCACTCAAGATAGACCGTGCCTGTCTTTAGATAGGCCGTGCCTGTCTTAGGTGTCTCTACATCTCAGGACTGTCTTACCCGTCATCGGAGTCCTGACTCTAAGCGTCAGGGTCCTGTCAGGTTGATCAGTCTAGGATGTGGACTTACCGGTCTTTGACTACCGGCCATCTAATTGGGTGAGTCATTTTTTGTCGTTTTCTTCATTGTTTTTTTAATTTTTTTTTTTTTTTTTGCTTGTGTATGAATGTATTGTCTGCATGCAGGTCTGTGCACCCGTGTCGTGCAATGCTGCGGAGGTCAGAAGAGGGTCTTGGATTCCCCTGGAACTGGAGTTCTCCTGGAATTGGAGTTACAGACGGTTCTTAGCTGCCATGTGGGTGCTGGGGATCGAACCCGGGTCCTCTGCAAGAGAACCCGGGTCCTCTGCAAGAGCGTCGGTTCTCTTAACCGCTAGGCTATCTCTCTAGAGCCAAAGGGTAAACGGTAAGAGCAACCTGCATGCACTGGCCGCTTCCACAGCTCAGCCCATTATAGTCCAGAAGAGCATAAATGACTAGTCCATTGTTTCAGTTGTAGTATAGTCCATAGTTTTTCCAACGTCCATAGTTGATTAGTATTGTTTCAAATCAGTAATAGGTACTTAGCTCCTGGGCATGTCGGGCGCCAGAACCTGCCCAAGAGCCACCTCCCATAAGAACATCCTGTAGCTAAATATAGAAAAACAGTGCAGGAGGCATGCCCTCTGCCACACCTCACTCAAGCCATGTCTGAGTTTCCACAAGTTTCTTCCTCTTTAGTTTTCAATGTAAGAAGTTTCATCCAGATTAAATTCAGATTTTCTTGATTTGGCTTAATACAACAAAGATAAAACAATCCAAATAGACCAATTACAATGGCTAAAACTCCAAACATGCCTCCAGCAGTATGAGTTATACTTTGTAACATTCCTTTTGGATCTAATCCTGTAAGTTTATCAGCAAATATTTGTGCAACAGTAGCAACATCCTCATTAAACATACTTTTAGCAAAAGTATCCTCAATTTCTCTTTTAAGTTTTATAATTTTTGCCTTCATTGATGTATTACTGTGCAAATAAGCTTGAAACTCCTTCCATTCTATAACAGCTTCATTATATTGTAATTCAGTAATACAGAAAATAGTTGAGTTCCAATCACATCTAAGATGCAATTGTTCCTGCAATGACATCTTTTTTCCTAACCACCCTACCATTTGTTTTAACACATCTATTTCAGTTTGTAAATGGGAGTCAATTTCAAACTTGATGGGACCACATAGAATAAGAATCTTGATGCCATTGTTCTACAAAATGCTTAGTTTGAATAGTAGTATGTAAAGCAATACCAGATACAGCAGCAGCTGTAGTAACTGCGATAAGGTTCAAAATTACAGCAACAATAATTCCTATCATAAGCTTAACACGCTTTAAAATCTTTAAAAAATTCCAAAATTACAGGATGTAAAGGATCATGAGCCCAAGGCCTACCAAGATTTATACGCATCCAAATATGAGTTTTCTGTTGCAAAATCATTAAAGATTCATTACCAATTAAACTAACAGAGGTATTAATACAGGAAAATAGTCTACATTCAATACAGGAAATATTAGATGAAAAACTGAAAGTTCCTATAAGAATTACATAAGGCAAAGGTACACAAGCAGTAATATTAGTGCTACTAAATTTTCTAAATGTGTAGACAGTAGGTGACACTGAAGTCCCAGCAAAACTTCCATTAAACATGTGTATTGGCTTGATAGCTGCAGCCAATTTCCATAGATGAGTCTGCACCACAGCAGGAGATGTCAAAATGGCCAATCGATTGTCCGCAATACCGCCGTCACCCCAAGCCATTAACTGCTGCCTATTATAGATGGTATCTTCCTGTTTCAGGTCATCCTGACAGTTTTAAGCAAATCACAAGTAATAGCATTCCATTCTGAACAAGTTTTAACAAAGAGCCTGTTCTGGTTTGTCTTCCATTGCTATAAACAAAACACTCTGACCGACACCAACTTGGGGAGGAAAGGGTTTATTCAGCTTACATCTCCTGGGTCACAGTTCATCACTTAGGGAGCCCAAGACAGGAACTCAGGGCAGGAACCTGGAGGCAGGAGCTGAAGCACAGGCCATGGAGGAATGCTGTTCACTGGCTTGGTTACCTGGCTCATGCCCAGCCCACCTTCTTATACAGTACACAACAACCTGCCCCGGGTGGCACCACTCATTGTGGGCCGGGCCCTTCCACACTGCTTGACAATCAAGACAATACACCACAGATGTGGCCACAGGCCAATCCAATGGAGCCAATTCCCCAATTGAGGCTCCCTCAACCCAGGTGTGTCAAGTTGACACTAAAGCTATCCAGCACAGAGCCCATATGGTCCCCAATTGACCCATCGGTTTTTAATAATTTTTCCAAATTTACCTAAACATTTAGACCATATAAATGGTTTATATTTTAATCCAATATAAGTAAAATCAGGGCAATTTGTCGATGTCAATTTCATTTCTTTAATAACATTATCCCATGTCTGATTTATAGACCATGCAGAAAGTCACTGTAAGCGTGTCTGGCTTCTGGTTATATTTATTCCTGGCAATAACCAATGTTGGTACACCAAAGGCAAACAAAATTCACCAGAGCCTAAACAAATGGCAATCTTTTCCATGGAATGAGTAAAATTATATTTAGTGTCATCATTAATATTTAAAGAAGTAAAATCATTCCATGGTGGGGAGATAATCTTTGGAGTAGTATAAACTTGTAAATCCATATCTCCCCAATACATAGGTTCTAACATAGGAGGATTAGGAATATAAACCCAATAATTTACATTCACTGCTTCGCCAAAAAAAATAGCAGTAAGTGAAACACACATGGCTAAAAACAAATTTTCAGCAGCAAAGGGTTTTACAACTTTTTTAGATGGATTAGCAGCTAGGATTAGCTGTCATCTCTGGCATCATCCTGATTGTTGATTGGAGGGCTTACCTGTCTAATCAGCCATTCTGGAATCCACCTCAGCACCTCTTCGTCCTGAGGAAAAACACAAACACTGCCTCAGCCCCATGAGAGGACCGCTCTACATAATCTTTTCCAATCTTCAGGGCATAAATTCATACTAGCCAGAGTTTCCAGCATGCTAACAGTGAAAGGTGCCTGAGGACCATAAGTGGCCACAGCTTCTTTTAATTGTTTAATTGATTTAAAGTCTAGCGGCTGGTGACATCTTTGTTGATTCTGGTCCTCTATGACAGGCGACTCCCATTCCCTTTCAGAGTCACTAATAACTTAAAATTGCCTCTTTATACAGGTGGTGACCTCATCAACATCCTCCCTTTATCTTGTTTAATCTCTCTCCATGGCCTCCCTCTGTCTCGTTTTATCTTTTCCCATGAGGGGGGTGGAGGTGGAGGCTTCACTGGAAGTGGATCCTTTTCCAAATCTTGTTCTAACTCATCTCCTCTTAATTCTTCTCCCTCTGATTTCTCTCCATTTCTTTGGGATTCCCACTCTCTTATTTCCTCCAAGGTTTCCTTCCCATGGGAGATTTGAGCCTTAACCATAGGCTTAGAGGAGCCAAGGCATTCTCTAATTAACTGCCACATTGGAAATGTTCCCTTTGGAAGTGGCTCTAAATCTTCTTGTCTTTCTAAGTCTTTTTTATGTTGTTCCCAATGAGGAATGTTTAAAAAAACTTCTTCTAGAAACCATGGACTCACCTTTAACATGGTTTCTACATAAGTTTTTGCTGTACTATCTTTTATAGCAGTCCCATTGGACTTTAACAAATATTTTATGACTCTAGTCATCTGATTTCATGATATTTCTGAGCCCATTTTATTTATTTTTCCGGCTCCCTTTTTCTTTCTTATTTTTTATTTTTCTACTTCTAGTTTTTATTTTCTATATCTTATATCCCTGCTCCCTTAACACTCTGGGCCCAGAGCTTTTTTACTTGCAGGGTTCCTCAGTTGCTCCCCTGTGCTGATGAAACTAAAGTGCTGCAGCAAGGTCCCCGTATCATCCGTACGGGCCACCAGTTGCGCCGTCCAGTGGCTTGAATCATCGGAGGTGGACTGGGAATTAATCACTCAGTCAACTTGTTTGTAGTTTCTTTTAATGGTACCATTTACTCCTTAACTTTTATAATTCTTAATGTTACTAATAACTAATGCTAATGCTACTAACAATTGCATGCAATTACTAACGCTACTAACAACTAATGCTACTAACAACAGCAGCCTAGAATCCAAGAATATTTATACCAGTAATGAGCCAATCAGCAGACAGATTATATAACATAGTGGACCAATCAATAGATAAGTTTTGCGTCTATAGATACAATTTCTTATGTAAGATATGTTCATGAAGTTGACAAGGTAACATAACATATCATCTTAAAAGTTACTGAAGCATGCGCACTGTGTTCTTCATCCAGCACCTTTTGGCTACAGACCAAATGCCATGGCTACAGACCAAACACCATTTCTCTTCAGCCTGTCACTTCAGGCACTCTTTGTCTTCCACAANTACAGAGTGGGTTCCAGGACAGCTGGGACTACAGGGAGACCCTGTCTCAAGGAAAGACCAAACAAAAAAAAAAAAAGAAATTTTAGATGGAAGTTTCGGGAGAAATCATAGTCCTTTTTAATCTGACTATGAGATAAATGAGAAAAACCATATTTAAGGGCTGTGGTAGCTACTAGGAGAGTGTGGTTCAGACTCAGGAAATTCTCAGAATCCTTTTTATTTTTGGTCTTTTCGAGACAGGATCTCCCTGTAGTCCTAGCTGTCCTGGAACTCACTCTGTAGACCAGGCTGGCCTTGAACTCACAAAGATCTGCCTGCCTCTGCCTCCCAAGTGCTAGGATTAAAGGCGTGTCCCACTATGCCCAGCACAATTTTATTTTTCAAATAGCTTTACTGAGTGTTGTAGTTTAAGTGTGAAATGTCCCCATAGGCTCACATGTTTGAATGTTTGGTCCCCAGCTGCTGCTGCTGCTGCTGCTGTTTGGGAAGGCTGTGGAAACTGTAGGATTTAGAGCCTTGCTACAGGAAATGTGTCCTTGAGGGTGGGCTTTGAGGTTTGTTTATTTATTTTGGTCTTTTTGAGACAGGGTCTCCCTTTTTTGTTTTGTTTTTGTCTTTCTGAGACAGGGTCTCCCTTTAGTCCCAACTGGCCTGGAGCTTGCTATATAGACCAGGCTGGCCTTGAGCTCACAGAGATCCACCTGTCTCGCCTCGTGAGTGCTGGGATTAAAGGTGTGAGTCACTATGTCCAGTCTTGAGTTTTATTTTTGAAGCTTTATTTTATTTTATGTGTATGTGTCTTTATATGCCATATGTGTGTAAGTGCCCACAAAGGTCAGAAGAGGAAATTAGATTCCTTGAGCTGGAGCTACAGGCAGTTATAAGCTGTCAGATATGGTGCTGGGAACCAAACTCAGGTCCTCTACAAGAGCAGCAAGTGCTCTTAATCCCTGAGTCTGGAGTTTGAGGGTTTTGTTTGTTTGCTTGCTTGTTTGTTTGTCTTTTTGAGACAGGGTCTCTCTGTAGCTCTAGCTGTCCTGGAACTCACTATGTAGACCAGGCTGGCCTTTAACTCCCAGAGATCCACCTGCCTCTGCCGGGATCAAAGGTGTGTGTCCTCAGGTCTGGTGAGTTTGAGGTTTTATAGCCTGCCCTCACTTCCTCTTCGCTCTCTACTTCTTGCTGCCATTCCTTTCCTGTCATGAAGGACTGTGTCCCCTCTGGAACTAAGCCACAATAAACCATTCTTCAAAGTTCCTTGTCAGGGTATTTTATCACGGCAAGAGAAAAGAAACTAATGCACTGATGTTCCCGATGCAGTAAAATGGGCATTTGTCTGATCTACATTTTTTTTTTTGTCTTTTCGAGACAGGGTCTCCATGTAGCCCCAGCTGGCCTGGAACTCACTCTGTAGACCAGGCTGGCCTTGAACTCACAAAGATCTGCCTGCCTCTGCCTCCCAAGTGCTAGGATTAAAGGTGTGCGCCACCACGCCCGGCTGTCTGATCTACATTTTGACATAGTGGAACAACCATAATCTAGGATGTTCTTTCAGTTTTGAAGATCATTAAGTACAGCATTGCAACAAACTGACCTTAGAACCAGACTTACTAGTTGCTCGATTTCAAGGTGTAAACTCATAATTTAAAGAATAGTAATAGCCGGGCGTGGTGGCACATGCCTTTAATTCTAGCACTTGGGAGGCAGAGGCAGGCAGATCTTTGTGAGTTCAAGGCCAGCCTGGTCTACAGAGTGAGTTCCAGGACAGCTGGGGCTACAGGGAGACCCTGTCTCAAAAAGACAAAAAAAAAAAAAAGAATAGTAAGGTAGGGTGCATTAGTCAGCACTCCACCACTGAGACAAAATGCTGAGGCAAACAGCTTAAAACGAGGAAAAATTCATTTATTTATAAATATTTTATCTTATGAGTGTTTTGTCTGCATGTATGTAAGTGTACCATGTCTTTGCAATGCCCTCAGAGTCCAGAAGAGGGCGTCAGATCACTTAGAACTGGAGTTATAGACAATTGTTAGCTGCTACGTGGGTGCTAGGAACAGAATCTAGATCCACTGCAAGAACAGCCAGTGCTCTTAACCACTGAGTCATCTCTCCAGTTTGAAAAAATTTTATTTTTGTTCATGGTTTCATCCTAGGTCCTGTTGCTTTTGGTCCTGTGGTGAGACAGACCATCTCGGTGGGAAGCATGGCCCAGAGGAGGTCTGCTCCGCTCACAGAGGCCAGGAAGCAGACAGAGGAAGAGAAAGGGCATTACATCACCCGAGGACACTTTCCCAATGACACAGCTTCTTCCTACTAGATCTCATCTCTCAAAGATCCCAACAGGACCTCATGCTGGAAACCAAGTCCTCAATACATGGACCTTAGGGGTGTATTTAGGAACCAAAGTAGGGGTTGGATGTAGCTAATTTTGGTAAGAGCACTTACCTAGCATGCACTACATAAGCCAGGAGTGGAAGCACATACCCATAATCCTAGCATTTTGGATATGGAGGAAAGAGAATCCTCATTAATATCCTTCTCAGCTACATAGAAAGCCTGAGGCCAGCCTGGGCAATAGGAGACCTCCTGTCTTCTGTCTCAAAAACAAACAAACAAACAAACAAACAAACAAACAAACAAAACAGGAAGAGCTTAACTTCACTCTTTTTTTTTTTTTTTCGTCTTTTCGAGACAGGGTCTCCCTGTAGTCCCAGCTGTCCTGGAACTCACTCTGTAGACCAGGCTGGCCTTGAACTCACAAAAAGATCTACCTGCCTCTGCCTCCTGAGTGCTAGGATTAAAGGCATGTGCCACCACGCCCGGCTTTTTTTTTTTTGGGGGGGGGGNAACTCCAATTCCAGGAGAACTCCAGTTCCAGGGGAATCCGAGACCCTCTTCTGACCTCCGCGGCATTGCACGACACGGGTGCACAGACCTGCATGCAGACAGTACATTCATACACATACAAAAATAAATAATAAAAAAAAAAAAAAAGGAAGGCCTGACTTGGATCCCCAGCACCCACATAAACAGTAATGCACATGCTTTCCTAATGCTCTGAAGCTGGGAGTCAGGAAGAGCCCTTGCTGACCAGTCTAGCCACATGGGTAAGCTCCAGGTTCAGTGAGAGAATCTCAAAAAGTGTTGTGGGGCTGGAGAGATGGCCTAGCAGTGAAGAGTGCCTACTGCTCTTGAAGAGGACTGGGGTTTGATCCCCAGCACCCACATGGCAGCTGACATGTGGCGGCCGAGAATCGTCTTTAACTCCAGTTCCAGGGGAATCCGATGCCCTCTTCTGACCTCCATGGCATTACACAACACGGGTGCACAGACCTACATGCAGACAGTACATTCATACACATACAAGAATAAATAATAAATAAAATTTTTAAAAATTAGTGTTGCGAGGTCATAATTTTGGTATATATGTGACTTTTATACAGCCATATTTTGGAGCAATATAAATGGGAGGGAACAACAACGTAAGGACTGGGTCAAAGAACTGACTGAAACAGTTAAGTTCTGCCCCGATCAATAAACCCCTGCAGAGAAAAACTTTAAAAAGGCTGGGGATGGAGGCTGGAGGGATAGCCTAGTGGTTAAGAGCACCGACTGCTCTTTCAGAGGACCCGGGTTCCATCCCCAGCACCCACATGGCAGCTAAGAACCGTATGTAACTCCAATTCCAGGAGAACTCCAGTTCCAGGGGAATCGGAGACCCTCTTCTGACCTCCACCGCATTGCACGACACGGGTGCACAGACCCACATGCAGACAGTACATTCATACATATACAGAAATAAAAAAATAAAAAAAAAAAGGCTGGGGAAAAGGTGCAAGACATGTATGGCAGAATGCATGAACAGGGGTGGGGCATGGAAAGGGGAATGTGTCTCAATTGGACTGAGAAATTATGTATGAAATACACAAAACATTAATAAAAGTATTTTATATATATATAAAAGTAGTAGTGTTGCTAGTTGTGTGGTGCACACCTTTAATCCACCACTAGGGAGGCAGAGGCAGGTGGATCTCTGTGAGTTCAAGGCTAGCCTGTTCCACACAGCAAGTACCAGGCCAGCTGGGGCTACAGGGAGACCCTGTCTCAAAAACAAAGTGGTTCGAAGGAATGCTCTCATGTAAGGTGGCATTTGAGCAGGAACCTGAAGGAAATAACATTTCATAGGATTGTTTACAGGAATATTGTCTAGCTTCAGTGAATAGCAATGAATAGCCAGAGGCCAGTATTGTCAGGTGGAAAGAGGGCTGGGAGACAGGTTGGAAATTTTTTGAAACCAGATTTGTTGATGTACTACTATAAAAACCTCTACTTCAAATTATCATATTCATTGTGTTAAAGATTTAGTCTAATAAAACCTGTTAGCACAATGTTTGGCATTAGAAATGGGGGAAGCCAGCTGGGCGTGGTGGCTCAAGCCTTTAATCCTAGCACTTGGGAGACAGAGGCAGGCGGATCTTTGTGAGTTCAAGGCCAGCCTGGTCTACAGAGTGAGTTCCAGGACAGCTGGGGTTACAGTGAGACTCTGTCTCGAAAAGACCAAAAAAAAGAAAAAAAAAAAGAAATGGGGGAGCCAACATATCATCTTACTCCAATAAGACTGGCTAGGATCAAGAAAACAAATGATACCAAGTGCTGGAGAGGTTGTGGGGAAAGGGGAACACTCATCCACTGCTGGTGGGAATGTAAACTCGTACAGCCACTATGGAAAGCAGTGTGGAGAACCCTTGGAAGATTTGGAATGAACTTGCCACCCAACCCAGCCATACCACTCCTGGGCATGTACCCTCAAGACTCACCCCACCGCAGAGATACATGCACGGCCATGTTTATTTCAGC
>VZQC01014518.1:1210811-1246336 GCA_009823505.1 Rhizomys pruinosus
TTTTTTGGTCTTTTTGAGACAGGGTCTCCCTGTAGTCCCAGCTGTCCTGGAACTCACTCTGTAGACCAGGCTGGCCTTGAACTCACAAAGATCCGCCTGCCTCTGCCTCCCGAGTGCTAGGATTAAAGGCGTGCACCACCATGCCCGGCTTGAATTTACTTATTATGGCCTCTATTATATGAGCTGGTAACAGGTCAGAGAAGGATAACATCATCCTCAAAGGCTGGAGTGAAAATACTATCATCACAGATCAATGCCACGGTCAATAAAAGGGGTCTTGATGGAAGTTAAAGTATTTATTGATGTGTTTAAGTTCTGTACATTCTCCACAGATCATATTACAGTCTGTAGGTGAAGTTTAATCTGTGCATAGTGGGAAGATGCATGGCTAGGGCCAAATGGGAGAAAGGAGAGGAAGAAATCACAGGAAAAAAAAGAAAGGAGAAAAAAAGGAGAAAAAAAAATACCACAGGTTACCAGAACCTTCAGATTAAAACAAAACAATAAAAACCCTAAAAGTTGTGAGCATCAACATTAGCTACATAAAGTATTACAAAGACTCGTGAAGGAAACAAAAATTTCAAAGATTTCTACAGTGTCTATAGATCCAGTTTCATGTACAACCTAGAACATCCTCCTTTCACATGAAGAAGCCTCCCATACACTCTACTGGGTACTCAGCCACCTGCTTACTGTGGTCTTCTGACTGAACAGCAGAGGGGCTAGGGAGAGGGGTAGGGGTACAAGTGAGGTACAGAGGAGGGTGGAGGGTCAGTGCCTTGGCAGGAGATGTCCAAACAGGAAGAGGCTGCACATTCGGACACATTTTGTAAGGTAAGCAGATAATAAAAAGCTCAGTAAACAAGAATGGAAGAACAGCACGTATCAGCTACCGGCTAGTTGCTGTGGAAGAACTGGATTTCACAGGAAGCAGCATTGGACACCCTCACCTGTATGCATTAGGCTCACTGAAGATGCCAGAGTCAAAGTGCTGTAACCCCTAGTTGGTGACAGGGCACGTATGGAAACACCCAAGTACCCAGCTCTGGAATACAAGGCTTCCAAGAAGCTGGTCCTTGAAAGCAGTGTAGCGGGTGTATCATGGTGTGCTTCAGGTCCACTCAGTTTCTCAGCAACTTTAAAAAGGGAATACTGCCTTTTTACATTAAAAAATAAAAGTAAAAACCAGGACAGCAATGGGCCTAAAGAATTGACTTATATAATGCAAATGGACCGAACAGCCTGCATATACAGTCTAGCATTGAAAAGTCAGTATTTTTCCTTTTATACAGAGCATGTGTGAGACAATACAATAGAAGTGGCATTTCTATTTAAAAAAGAAAACTACATCCATCAGATATCTGCAATAGATCATTTTTTCTTTTAAGGTTTATATATCATATATTGTTATATTAACATTTTCACCCATTTAAAAGAATGGAAATTGCAATCCTACAGTAGTACTTTATAGTCTTAACAATCCAGAAGGGCAGGATGTAAGATGAGATCTTCTGGCCATTGGTGGTCAGCAGTAAAGCACAAATGCTGGACCTCTTCGGGCCCACCTGCACCACTCTCCAACAAGGGTATCCTATTTCCTGTGCTTAAATCTGCATCTGCTCCAGGTACTTGTAGGTTGGGTTTTCATAACCATGGTTCTGCATCTTGTTCAGGTGACGCTCTTCTGGGGTGAGCATTGGGTCAACCTGGAGGAATAAAGATCACAGGTCACTGCAGAAGACCAAAGAGGCCTGTGGAGACCAGGCTGTTCATTACATAAAACCCTAGGATCCAAAGCAGTCCAGCATCCCTTTTCCACTGGACAGACCAAACCAGAATTGGTACTGAGAAGAAAAGAGGTCAAAGAGGTAGTTACTTCCTTCTGAAACGAGAGACCTGAAAGCTTAGTCTACGTGGGAGGAGCCTACTCCATTTCCTAGAGCCAGCGACCAGGAATGCTCAGTTCTCCCACTTGGTTTTTGGTACTAAGAATGTAACAGAGCACTTGCTCCTAGTTCAATCCCAGTGGCGTGCGTGCACGTGCGCACACGCACACACACCCCTACCTACCTACCTAAAAAAAGGAAATATTCAGGGTAGAAAATTATTTTTTACCTTCTGAAGCACAGAAAGTTATTTGATTAATTTGATTAAAACCCCTTCTGATGCTGAAAGTTAGTGATAGTCCCTTGAAACAAGAGTAACATGACTCAGTTATAGCTGACTTCTAAGACGTGAACTGATACTCAATGAGTAATGTCACTGATGATGGATGGCAGCATGTCCAGCACTCAAGAATCCAAGACCTTTTGTCCATATGGTTCTGGACCTTGCCTCCCAGTTCCCTGTCAACAGTACAGAGCTAACCCTCACCGGCTTAGACCAGGGCAAAAGAAAGAGTACTCCTCACCTCCACAATCCCATGACTGATGGTGCCATATTGCCTCTTCCTCAGCATCACCAGGCTGATGACAATGACTGTAGCGATTGCCACTGCAATGACCAGCAGACCAATAAGGGCACTGCTGCTCAAGCTGAAGTCCTCCCTCAGAGGTCTCACAGATTCCTAAAACAACACAGCACATGATGAACAAAGTCCCAGTGATGGACTGGCAACTTGGGTCAGGAAACTCAAGGATGGCCAAGTACCTCTCAACTTGTTCAAACACCCAAGCAGCACCTAGACCCTACTTTACAGACATCATCTATACGGGGATGATGTGTATCTTTTCCATTTTCTTCATGGGAATTCCCTTTTTGCTTTCTTACTCAGAAATAGGGGAAATGGGGATAAGAGTCTCTTATCAGCTAAAAATACCAGGAACTTTTCATTTTCTACTTGCTCTACAAAGGGCAAAAGAGAAAGCAGAACTGACATGCAGACTGCTGTTCAGTTCAGTTTTGGTGCTAAACACATACCGGCTCTTCCTCAAGGCCTCCAACTCTCTCAGCATTGAAGATCATTTCTTTAACATCCAGAGTTTCGTCAATCACCTGAAACAGTTAGGAATGTCAGCATCTACTGCTGGGTGAGAGGAGAAATGCAATTCAACATCATCTTTTAATCCCACTAGTGGAAGCAGACACCTACAAACCAGTTCCTTTTGTCACACTGATCCAAATCCACTGACTAAACCAGTAAGTGAAGGTAGGCATGGATACAAGAGCACTGTATGGTGGCTGGTCCACAGCGAAAGTTCTCACTTGTCCTTTCCTTGAGGTAAGTGACTTCCAACAAGCTACATTTGAACATCAAACTCAGGCCAGAGAGATGGCTTGGTGGGGAAAGGCGCTCACTTGCCATCAAGCTTAATAGCTTGAGCTCAGTTCCTGGGACCCACATGATGGATTGCTGCAAACTATTCCCTGACCTCTACACATCCACAGTGCCATACATGTGATACCCCCAAGAAATAAAAATGTAATTAAAAAAATAAAAATCAGCTGAAGACAATCTAAAAACTTAAGTGAGAAAACAACACAAGATTCCAAGGAGCATACTTTTTTTTTTTAAGAGTAAACTCAGTGAGCTTTATTTTTTTAGGTATTTTGGAGATAGGGTCTCCCTTTAGTCCCAGCTGGCCTAGAGCTCGCTCTGTAGACCAGGCTGGCCTTGAACTCACAGAGATCCACCTGCCTCTGCCTCCTGAGTGCTGGGATTAAAGGCATGCACCACCATGCCTGGCTAGGAAGCATAAACTTTTAATTGCAAGAACAACATTTTATTTTATTTTATTTTCCACTTAATAAATCTCTAGTCACTTGAAAATAGCCCCTGGTTTGTTGTTTAGAGCTTCAGTTATGGATTTTTTTTTTTTTCCCTTTTTGAGACAGGGTCTCCCTGTAGCCCCATCTGGCCTGGAACTCACAGAGATCCGCCTGCCTCTGTCTCCAGAGTACTAAGACATGCGCCACCACCAATGGGCTATGGATGAATTTTTTTCTACTGTGTATGTAATAAGATATGAACTACCAGATTAAAAAAAGGCCTCATTTGTTCCCTCCTCTGCAGATGCTAAGCAGTACAGCCAATCTGCAGAAGAGCTGGTACCCTATCTCCTACCACATGGAGAAGTGAAATGTAAACCTGGAAGTATGAATCACCAGGCCTCCCACTCCAGTGTATGCTATACAGAAGACAATAGGCTTACCATATTTTCATCCATCTTATTCTTACTGTTGATCACTTTTTCTTCTGCACCAATCAGTCCCCCATCTTGTTCTCCTATTCCAGATCCTGTGTAAAGAAGGATTACAGATGAGTTTCTAGGCAGCACACCTCAGGCCAGTCTCACAGAAGTAGCCAATTCCTGCCCGAGGGCCAAAGAACCCCTCACTCGACATCCCCCCATGGCTCCATGTGCCATGTTTGAGGATGCACTGTACTCTACAAGGATGAATGACACAGGCATTTTCAAAGAACCAATGTATAAAATGAAGGAAGACAAAACGTTTACTTGTCTCCTACTCTGAGGAATGGAATGTAAGCATTGGGAGAAGTGTGGAGTCCCAGAGTGTTCTAGGATGGAAAACATGTTCCAATCCTCATATGTGACCTTAATGTATACTTCCTATCCCACACGTCAATTCTTTGGTACCTACTCCTTACGACAAACGAAGGACTGCCATCCAGCAATATTCTGCATGTGTATTTGAGCAGAACAGTTTACTGCATAAGCAATTCTTCCCGTCTCCAAATGCCCTTCCTAACCTCATGTCCTCTTATTCATCTTTCAAGCTTCAGCTCCTCTTAGGAGACACTCCCAGGTTGCAGCGCTTAACATCACATTATTATTATCAATCTCCTCTGTGTGTCTCCTACTGGACTGTGTAGTCCTCTCAGACTTGGATGCTAGACAGTTACAGCCTAGATAGTGAGCACAGGTGAGCAGGAAGAAAGCAGTCCATCACATGAGAATTCTAACCAAGGTACAGGAATAGCAACGGTCCTTTTTCCAAGGTTGTACATGGCCTGAGCTAACCTCACTCATGCATGGCACATGGGATGACAGCCTTCAAATACATGGCACAACTGGACTCAGCACAGACCCAGAGAGAAAAAAGGAAAATCCTCTTTATTATTAGCTCCAAAGCATGTGATTTCTAGATAGCATAAGTTTCCCATTAATAACAATATATACAGTTCTATACACACATCTATGATTTGAACTTTTTATAAACAGATCACCCTAGTAACCTACTTGGCATACTAAGGTGAACAGATTCCAATGTGAGTCTACACACAGCTCTGCTCTCCCCAGAGGTCTGAAAGGGTGGCAATGACATTACAGCTCTGCCACAGCAAAGCTTTCCAGCTCACAACTAGATTTTTTTCTTAACAAGAGCAACAAGATAATTAATGACAGTCTGCAGCTGCTGAGCTTGCAGGCTAATTCATCACTGCATCCACAGTGATACAATTTTTTCTAAAACTTTTGCTTTAAAACAAAAGCATGGCTTTATACTAGTTAAATCAGTGCTGGCTTGTGTCTCAAAATCACAATGAAATAATACTGCCTGCCAATCATTCAAGAAAGAAGACTCTAGAAGGGCACTGACTCAGCAAGGATGCTCACAGCCAAGTCCAATAAATTTTGACTTCTATCTCATACTCCTCTATCCTTAGGGTTTTAAGTTATAAGGGCAAGATTCTTGGAAATATCAGGTGGTGCTGAACCAACTCATATAAAGGCCAACCACCAGTCTAGACCGTCTTAAGACTTTCAGTGCTATAATTCATGTTGGTTATTCTGGTTTCATAAAATGCATACAAGTGACTTCAAGAGACCAAGAGTTAGTGGTTACATTGTCTCAACACATAAGCTTAAGTATGAAAGCAAAAGTCAGTTAAAGTTAACATCTAAGATGTACGGTTGGGAGGAATGTTAAGCATAGTAATCTTCAGGAAAAGGCAAAGCTGAATATTAAAATGCAAGCGACTTCCAGAAGTATTAAAACACACTTTCACTTCTAAGAGTAAATTATGGTATAAATCATAACACCAGATTCCGAGATGAGGAATTCTACTTGGTCCACCCATAGTCAGACTGTCAAAGTCAAAACCGAAAGCTCATAAAATACACTAAGAACATGCATTACTGTCAGTGATTCAAGACAGGGGATTGCCTGAACACTTTTGGGATTCAGCAGTTGTCACTGGCAACTTGGGCCAGAGGCCAGATCCCTGGGTGTAGATCCAGGCCCTCTACTTCTTAAATTCACAAATTTGGGAAGCAAGTCATGTAGTCTAAAAAGCTTTTTCAAGTACCTTATTTATAAAATCAAGCAAAAAACCCTGCCCAAGAGGGAGGTTCAGTGGGTTAAATAAGATCAAATACACAAGGCAGCTGGAAGAATGCTTTTTCATAACACACTTTGTCTTTGATGACTGTACCAAGAGTTCACCTGTCTCTACCTCTTTCATCATCAGCTTCTTGTGTTTGAGAATGCTACAACACAGAACACAAGACAGTTAGAAGATAAAGACACCTAAAAAGAAGGGGGAAGGTAACTGGGAACAGCAGAGAAAAAAGTGAAGCGGAAACAGTCCACCTGATGTAAGTTGTGCATGTTATTAAACACACTAGCTTTACAACAAACCTGTTTAAACTTAACATAGTTTTTAGAAACTGATCCAGACTAAAAGATTTAGGGCAGCATCTGTTTCTCAGGGCAACTTAGAAGGAAAGCTTAGGGTGGCCACACAGTGACTAGACTCTGCACACTGGAAAGCCAGGGAGCTTGTTAGTGACATGGAGGCAGGACTACTCTAGCTCTACTCATGGCCATGGCTGAAGAAATGAGGTGGGGAAATCAGATGGTGGTATGAAACATAAAATGAAACTTCTAGCACACCGGGGAAGTGAAAAGGAATGGAGGTCTTATGGGGACAGCTTTGATAAACCAACCTTTTCTCATTGGGCGGTACAACTCCGGCTGAGGGTCTAGCAGAAAAGAAAACAATAAAAAAACAAAATAGCACAAAAGGAGATTAAGAAAGAAAATGGTTTCCTTCGAAGTTCCTGTCTTAGAATTTCTCTATAATGTGATAAAAGGCATTTTTCCTTTAAAATTATGCCTAAAATATCCCATAAACAAACCAATAGTAATGATCCATCCCTAGATGGATCCCCGATGAGAGGAAGTAGTGGGTCAGGCTCAGGCTGTTAACAGAAATTTTATAAGATTCCCAACTATTTAGCTTACCCCACAATATTATCATTATAATTATTATAATCTTTTAAGAAAATAGCAAAAAAAATGAAGTTAGTATTGTGGTTTGCTGACAAAGAGACAAAGTACAAGTTGAGCTATGCACAAAATGCCCCAATCCCAAACAAGTGTAGAGAAGTTGTCCATGCATGGCCACCCTACAATCCCACGGTTTGAGATTTGTAGAATACAAGCTAGGAACAAGGCATCATCACCTGAACCTCTGCTTTATGATGAGTCTTGTTTTAGTACTAGAACGGCCAGCTGCCCTGAGTGTATACATTTGAAGTAACTCATTATAAAGTGTTTCAATTAAGGCCTAAAGGGTAAGTTGAATACCTACTTTACCTTTCTGCTAATCTGGCACCTTCACCAGGCTATTACATCTAAACGGAACTATGTGACTGTAGTCTAGAGGTACAGGACCTGTCAGCTTGGGTTCAAATTCATCTATAAGCTACACTACACGACGTTGGACAAACTTCAGACTCCCTAAATGAGATACTCATAGTACCTACCTTAAAAGATTGTTTAGGAGACTAAATGAAAAGATCCTGGCCCAATGCTTAATTCACTAAAACTGGTACACAATCAGGATTTCAAAACTATAGGCCATTTGTATCATTACCACCTCACCATAAGCAGGAACAGTAAACAGAATCTGATTATACACACTAGTCTCCAGGCATGAGTCTCAGCAGCTTGTTTGTCTTTGGTACAGGCCCATGGTTTTTAGAGACATGTTTAGATACCCAGAAACAAGCAAGAAAATAAAGGAAAGCACAACCTAACTAGGAATCAAAGGATACAGCTTCTAATCCAACCTACATCAGAGATGTGACCCTGAGCCAGTAAGGGCATCTCATTACGGTCCCCTCCTTCACCCAATCAATTTTCCCTCCCAAGACTGTTAGGGAAAGGTAACGAAGTATTACACAAAGGTTCTGTTTAGCCCACCAAGTTACCCCCCAGAGAAGCAGAGGGCCTAATATAATCTATTAAATGGGAGGTATTTTCCTGGTTTCCTGTCTGACTCACACAATCCTACACACAGCAGATTTGGGGAATCCAAGTTTCCCATCACCTGCCTCTCACCAGCACACAACCATCCCAATTTGACAGGTTTTAAATAACTGACTTTTAATTTTATAATTTCATTCTCCCCTATCCTGCTACTAAGAGTGGCTCTAAGGACCATACATACCTTCATTTTCAGATAAGGATGGGAAGGGATGGAAGGGGTGGAATGGCGGGATCTCCTCACTCTCCTCAGAGCTCACCCGGACATCCACAGGGCTCTCTGAGATGGAGGCAGTGAACTGGTCCATGTCTGCTCGCTGTTCCTGAAGGAGCTCATCTGACAACAAGACAATAGGGAATCAACAGGCAGCTTTCAGAAACAGATCTAGACACACAACAAGTACTCTGCAGCACCCCTGGTCCACCTTATCCATCATTCATCATACACAATCGCAATTTCACATTCTTTGCTTCTACTTCTGCAATGCTAGTTTAAAAAAGATCATGACTCTTAAACCTGTTTCCCTGTAGACAACCAAATTCTGCCTTATGTGAAAATCCATATTTAACATCCAACAGCACTGTAGTATAGCTATTTCCTTGAGCTTGACATGGCCATCACTGACCTGAAGCAAAGGAGCTGAGATGATCCACATGAGACCCTCAGAAGATCAGGAGGGTGAAAAGATTCCTAAGAACCTCTTGAGGCCCCAACTCTTCCAGAGATGCCAATTACTACAGAAGATGTGAACTGATTTGGTGGACTGCTGCCTGTTTAGTCACCCATGCTCTTGGTTTTTTTTGTCTTTTCGAGACAGGGTCTCCCTGTAGCCCCAGATGTCCTGGAACTCACTCTGTAGACCAGGCTGCCCTTGAACTCACAAAGATCTGCCTGCCTCTGCTTCCCAAGTGCTAGGATTAAAGGCATGCGCCACCATGCCCGGCTCACCCAGGCTCTTGTAAGGATTGCAATGAATGAGTTCACCGGGCTGGACTGATAAGATCCTTACATTGATTTATCAGTGTGCCTTATGAAGTGATATTCCTATCTTACTCTGTACACAGAATTCTAGACGTGTGTGTGTGTATATAAATATAATTTCTTTTTTCCTGCGTAACCCTGGTTGGTCTGAAACTTGCTATGTAGACTAGCCTAGTCTCAAACTCATAGAGGTCTATCTGCCTCTGCCTCCTGAGTGCTAGGATTAAAGGTGTGCGCCACCATGCCCTGCTTAAAGATGGTCCTTAGCCGCCATGTGGGTGCTGGGAATCAAACCTGGGTCCTCTGCAAGAGCAGTCAGCACACTTAACCGCTGAGCCATCTCTCCAGCCCGACATCCTTTCAATGGAACACATTTTAAAGACCTCTCATACTTCTTTAACAATTTCCCGCACATTTCACACCACCATCTTGCTTTTGGTTGCATAAATACTTCAAAGCTAGTTTCCAAATTTGATCAGTCACATGATTTTTCAAGAGGGCAGCTGTTTTGTTTTTTTTTTTTGTCTTTTCGAGACAGGGTCTCCCTGTAGCCCCAGCTGTCCTGGAACTCACTGTGTAGACCAGGCTGGCCTTGAACTCACAAAGATCCGCTTGCCTCTGCCTCCCAAGTGCTAGGATTAAAGGCATTTGTGTGTTTTTAAAATCATATTAGTTTTTATGGGGAGAGGGGATGTCTTTTTGAGCAGGGTATCCCTCCCTATAGACCCAGCTGGCCTAGAACTTGCAATGTAGACCAAGTTGGCTCTGTCTTCCAAGTGCTTGGACTAAAGGTGTGCAACCACCACACCCGACTCATATTAGCTTTTAAGGCATAATTCTAGCTTACAGCTTTCGTGAACAGCTTCCCTTTGTCCTAGACTAAAATGTAAGCTCTTTTTTTTTTAATTTTTTTTTTTTTATTAATTTTATTTATTTCTGTATGTGTATGAATGTACTGTCTGCATGCAAGTTTGTGCACCCGTGTCGTGCAATGCCGCGGAGGTCAGAAGACGGTCTCGGATTCCCCTGGAACTGGAGTTCTCCTGGAATTGGAGTTTCAGACGGTTCTCGGCCGCCATGTGGGTGCTGGGGATCGAACCCGGGTCCTCTGTAAGAGCGGTCGGCGCTCTTAACCGCTAGGCCATCTCTCCAGCCCCCTAAAATGTAAGCTCTTTGACTTGAACTGGATTCTCCCTACTTTGTCCTTGCTTCCCCCTCTCTGTGTTACCACTCTCTGTGTTCCCACACAGTTGTACTCCAAAGAGCTGCTTGACATCAACTTTGGGACTTTGCAGTCACCCCTCATCTGCTAACTATACATTCCCTTGTGGTTTTTGCAGACAGCTTATTTCGATCTCAGGTCATCAGCCCAGGGATTTTAGGCCACACAGTACTATTCCACCTTGGTTAGAAGGCTCAACCTAGCCCCCATGACCACCAGATAAGTCTTTTTCTTGTTTTACTGTTTCTCTACTACCATAACAGGAACTCTAGCAGTATTGTCCACTGGTATACCATTTTACTTTGGGTCACACAGTAGAAAACATATTAGCAACTAAGCAGTAAAATGGTAACAGGAAACTTCCTAGGGCCCCACAATTTCACACCCTAGAGTTTCTTCCGCTAGTAAGAATAGAGGTCAAGGAAATTCAAGGCTCTGTGGCTTCAGGCCAGTACATCTGCCTTTGGAGACTCCTTGACCTTGTTATGAGCTCCAGTCAATTCCAAGCTTCTGAAACCACAGTGTGCTAATGCTCCACCTCCAACAGCCTTGCTTGCTCTTATTTTGTCTTGAGCCATCATTCTTGAGCCTGAGAAGTCCTATCTAGCCTTGTTAGTACCCACCAATTTCCTCTTGAATTTCTTGGGCCACATAAGGAACTTTGTAAAGCAGAGAAAGGCTTTGGTTCCTTCTTTCTTCAATCACATGGAGGTGTGTCATCACCTAGAAGCACAAGTGTGGTGGAGAAGCCTTGTCATTAGAACTACCAGCCAGGAGGAAACCACACACAAAATACCCAGACATACTTCTAGAGTCTCACAGGGCATATTCTCTGAAGAGTACAGCACAGTTGCTGGTAGGAGGAAGTTGACTTTTATTGGCTGTATTTACTAACCTCTAAAAAACAAGACAATATATAATGCCTGTGGATGACTGCTAACTATATTGGGTCCAAGAGCCCTTTTCTGTACAGTGCTAGACTTTATTCAAGTTTTGCTGAGTGAAACTGTCTTGGTCACTTTTACCACTAGTCAGATTAGAGTAGGTAAACAGACACTAAAATCATTGGTAGGTTCATGGGAAAAATAACCATTTATGAATTATGCTTAGTGAAGTAGCAGTTGATTAAAATTATGGTTAAGACCAAAAAACTTATTCCTATTTAACTATTCTTAAAAAAAAAAAAAAAAAAAAAAAANACATACTTTAGAGTCTCACAGGAGCATGCATTCTCTGAAGAAGGTAACAGGCAACAGTTGCGCTGGTAAGGAGGAAGTGACCCTTTTTATAATTGGCTGTGGTATTTACCTAATAACAACCTCTGAAATAAACCAGAACAATACTATAAATAATGCCTGTGGATGCTGCTAACTATATTGGGTCCAGCCCTTTTCTGTACAGTGCTAGACTTTATTCAAGTTTTGCTGAGTGAAACTGTCTTGGTCACTTTTACCACTAGTCAGATTAGAGTAGGTAACAGACACTAAAATCATTGGTAGGTTCATGGGAAAAATAACCATTTATGAATTATGCTTAGTGAAGTAGCAGTTGATTAAAATTGTTAAGACCAAAAAACTTATCCTATTAACATTCTTAAAAAAAAAAAAAAAAAAAAAAAAGCAACATGTTGGGACGCATAAACAAAGCTGGTTTTTTTTTTTTTTTTTTTTCCCTTTTCTTTTCGAGACAGGGTCTCCCTGTAGCCCCAGCTGTCCTGGAACTCACTCTGTAGACCAGGCTTGGCCTTGAACTCACAGAGATCCGCCTGCCTCTGCCTCCCAAGTGCTAGGAGTGCACCACCACGCCCGGCCAACAAAGCTGTTTTTAAAAAATTTTTTTTATGTGTATGAGTGTGCTGTCTGCATGTAGGTTTGTGCACCTGTGTCATACAATGCTGTGGAGGTCAGAAGAGGGCCTTGGATTCCCCTGGAACTGGAGTTAAAGATGGTTCTTAGCCGCCATGTGGGTGCTGGGAATCGAACCCAGGTCCTCTGCAGAAGCAGTGCGCTCTTAATCGCTAAGCCATCTCTCCAGCCCCCTAAATAAAGCTGATTTTAAAGGGAGTATTTAGAGGTAGATTCACCTATGCTAGCTTACTACTTTCCTGAATGCAAAGGTTGTTTATCCAATGATCATAAAGTATCCAAGCTAGAAATGAAAGACACAGAGAGGCATGCTACAGTTCAAACCACAGTATCCTTTCTGCCTAGGCTTGCAGCTACTGAGCTTTTCCTAAAGAGGGCGCCTAAAGCCAATATAGTATGTGGCCTTGAAGCCATTAACAAAAAGGGTCAAAATGAAGAAAAAATACATAAAGATGCTTTTAGTGTAGATTGATGTGCCTCTGATCTTTAAAGGCAAGACGAAAGCAATTTAATTTTATATTTGTCATTCTGTCAATCAAACAAATTGATGGTAAAACGGAAGGAAGAGTGAATGCCTTGGCAAAAAATGTAAATGGAACTACAATGTACTGTCCAGAGTCTAAGCACATGCTGATACTATTCTACTTCCTCAGATGAACTAAGGAGCCATTTGAAAGAGAAAGTGCTTCATACACGCAGAGGACAAGAACCACAGGATGAGTAGTAGAAGTTAGTGTCTTTCTAGAAACCTTTGACCTACAGAGCATCAGTGAAGCAAACATGGCAAATAGTACCCAGGCTAACTATTTTAATCCAAACTTTGAAATGCTCCATATTCCAAAACATCCTGCATGCTGGCATGACAAGCAGAAATGGACATAAAGAGCACTAAATAAACATACTGCTTGAAAGTGCTTTCAGATTATGTGTATATGATACGCATTAAACATAAATGGATTCAGATGTTAACTTGGGTCCCCTCCAAGAATATCTTACTGTGTATATAGTAAATAGTTTTAAAAATCTTAAATCAGGGGGCTGGAGAGATAGCATAGGGGTTGGGAGCGCTGACTGCTCTTGCAGAGGACCCGGGTTCGATCCCCAGTGTCCACATGGCGGCTGAGAACCGTCTCTAGCTCCAATTTCAGGAGAACTCCAGTTCCAGGGGAATCTGAGACCCTCTTCTGACCTCCGCATCATTGCATGACACGGTTGTGCAGACCTACATGCAGACAGTACATTCATACACATACAAACAAAAAATAAAAAAGATTTTCTTTCTGATTTAAGTTTTTTTTTAATTTTTATTTATTTTTGTATGTGTATGAATGTACTGTCTGCATGTAGGTTTGTGCACCCGTGTCGTACAATGCCGCGGAGGTCAGAAGAGGGTCTCAGTTTCCCCTGGAACTGGAGTTCTCCTGGAATTGGAGTTACAGATGGTTCTTAGCCGCCATGTGGGCGCTGGGGATCGAACCCGGGTCCTCTGCAAGAGCAGTCGGTGCTCTTAACCGATAGGCTATCTCTCCAGCCCCAGAAAGAAAATCTTAAATCTTAAATCTGGTTCTTAGCATTTTGAATAAGGATTACTTAACATCTAACAGGCTAAAAATCTTATACTTTTCAAATGTTCAGAGAGAAGAGGCAAAGATCAGCAATTCAGGGGCCCCAGTTTGTTACAGTCAGGGTAAAAGCAGACAGCAAACAGCTCATAAGAAAGCGAGGGCACGACTCTATTTCCTACTTTACTTGGTATGGTGGTAGTATCTCTTTTGTAGGGATTCTCTAATGTACTGACTATGCCCAGGAATGTGGAGCTTAGTGGCAGAGAACCTGCCTAGCATGGTAAGGCCCTGGGTTACATGCCCAGAACCAGAAAGAACAATCTATCTCTAAAATTTTTCTACCTAGAGGCAAGTTCAGAACTTTTGATGTTTTCCCTCTTCTACTCCAAGTGTGAAGTGAGGCCTTAATCCCAGGCCCATCCCAGATGACTCCTGGGACCTCAGACCCATCCCCTTTCCACTCTTCAGGCTCTAGAGTTCTTTTATTACCCCCACAACATCTAACTTTTTTTTTACTGTGTATGAATGTACTGTCTTTCATGTAGATTTGTGCACCTGTGTCATGTGGAGGTGAGAAGAGGGTGTCAGATTTCTCTGGAACTGGAGCCAAAGACTGTTCTCAGCCACCATGTGGGTGCTGGGGATCGAACCTGGGTCCTCTGCAAGAGCAGTCAGCACTCTCAACCGTTAGGCCGTCTCTCTAGCCCCAACATCTAACTTCTAATGTGAACTCTGTACCTTTTGAGGAAAATAATCCTTCACCTTTATAATTACTAAAATTAATTTTATATTAGGCTGTGAGCCATACTCAAGGGACCTAACTTTGTATCATTAGATGCTACTATGGAATTTGGCAGGTACACAGTGACACACAAACTCCTGGTCAACAAATGAAATGAAACTCAGCACCAGTATTTCCAAGACCTCTAGGCAAATTAGTTTATGATCCCAATACAAGAAGTTGGGAAGGAGAATTTGTGGGATGTTACTTATTATATTTATAATATGTTGGAAAATAAACCAAGATCAGTGATGTTATTACCAGGCCCTCTGGTTAACTAACTGGCTGAGTCATTAGACTTCCAGCTTAAATGATGGTGGAGTAAAGCCAGACCTGGCAAGGAACAAAACCCAGAAATGTATCTGAACAAGATGCATAAGGACAAACAGGAAGGGAAACCAGTATTCTGTCTTGTTTTGTGGTACTCGAGATCAAACCCTGGGTTCTCAGACATTCTAGGTGAGTGTTCCTACGGGTGAGCTCAAGATAAAAAAAAATTTTTTTAAATCTTTTTGAGACAGGGTTTCCCTGTAGCTCAGGCTGTCCTGGAACTTGCTATGTACACAAGGCTGGCCTTGAATTCACAGAGATCTGCCTGAAATGCCTCCCAAGTGCTCAGATTATAGGCATGAGCCACCATACCTGGAAAGATAATTTTTAAGACTCTCATGACATATTTGCCTAGAAAAGGATCTCAAATATTAATTTGGATGACGCACTAAATCAGAATAAACAGGCTTATCTCTTCTTTGCAAAAACTAACTCATATACCAAATGTCTTCAAAAACTGTTTTCTAAGCACTCGTAAGCATAACTAGCAGTGCTGTCTCATCATCCATTGGAAATTGTTTCCAGGCAGCAAATTCCATGTCTGGTGTACCTGGGATTTCATCTGGGCAGCCTTTTCTGGGTCAACAGCCAGCACGTGTTGGTAATGACGAATGGTATGCAGGCGATCTTTGTTCTCAGCACGGACATAACGCCTCAGGGCTTGGAGAATACGATGAGGCTGTAAGGGAGTATGGTTGTTTTAATGTCCAGAGACTAGAGAATTCAGAAGCAGTAAAGAAGCCAAGAGCTTAAAAAGTTCATTTAAGAGTGAAAGCTGCCAGGCGTGGAGGCGCATGCCTTTAATCCCAGCACTTGGGAGGCAGAGGCAGGTGGATCTCTGTAAGTTCAAGGCCAGCCTGGTCTACAAAGTGAGTTCCAGGACAGTTGGAGCTACATGGAGACCCTGTCTCCAAAAAAAAAAAAAAGAAAGCTACAGCTGAATGTGGTGTCTCAGGCCTTTAATCCCAGCACTCAGAAGGCAGAGGCAGGCAGATCTCTGTGAGAGAAAGACCAGCCTCGTCTACACTCATTCTTTTTAGAATGAAAGCTACAGCTTTGGAAATAAGTAGAGACATATCTTCCTAGGTAAAACACCAAAAACCAAAGTACTCTCCAGAATCTCCAACCTATAGTGCTCCTCTATCTTTCTTCCTGGCTTGGCCTAACACCTGAATTGTGAGCTAGGTGATTTCCTGTCACCCTAAAAAGACTTGAGAAAAAAAAAAAAAAAAAAAAAAAAAAGACTTCTAATGGCTTAATTGAGAAAGACAACATATTCTCCTGTCCAGTACTTTTCCTTTTACATATTTTATAATTAGCACATGTGTGTATGTATATGAACATACATACATATATGATGGAGAGGCTGCATGCCATAGCATGTACAGCTCTGTGGAGTTTGCTCTTTCTACCTTTATGTGGGCTTGGGGGATTGAATTCTGGTTTCTAGGCTTTTGCAGCAAGTACCTTTACCTTGAGTCATCTCACCAGTCACTGTCCAATACTTTCTACCCCCTAAGGCATCTTAGACCCCAGCATAAGGCAAACGCTGAGACCAGTTATTCGATATAAATTATTGTGCCCTTTTCTTTATTAGACTGACCTCAAGCTTGAGATCTTCCCGCCTCTACCTCCCAATTGCTGGGATTGCAAGTACCTGCCACCCACACCCACCTTTCTCTTTTCTTCCTAATTTTACATTAAATGGAATTGGTTCAAAAGCTTTTATTCAAAGAAGGCATGTTTTCATTCTTTGAAAGCAAGGCTACTCACCACACATACAACCATATAACTGATAAATATCCTGAGATTATGCTTGTGAAATACTTGCATATCATAGGTGGCACATCCAGGCATACAGTGATATGACAACAGTAAGCTCATACATGCAAAGGCTAGAACTTAGTTCTTCCCTCATCTTTCCTTATATTCACTTGTCATAAAAACACATTTATGGGGCTAGAGAGATGGCTCAGCAGTTAAGAGCACTGACTGCTCTTGCAGAGGACCCAGGTTCAAATCCCAGCGCCCACATGGTAGCTAGGAACTGTCTTTAGCTCCAGTTCCAGGGGAATTCGACATCCTCTTCTGACCTCCACAGCACTGCATGACACAGACACAGGTACACCTACTTGCATGCAGGTGGTACACTCATATACATTAAAAAAACCAAAAACCAAAAACCAAAAAACAATGCATTTATTTTTTATTTTTTTGTCTTTTTGAGACAGGGTCTCCGTATAGCCTCAGCTGTCCTGGAACTCACTACGTAGACCAGGCTGGCTTTGAACTCACAGAGATCAGCCTGCCTCTGCCTCCCAAGTGCTGGGATTAAAGGCATGTGTCACCACGCCCAGCAAAAACTCTATTTTTATCACTGTGTATGCTATACATTGAGGTTTCATTAAGTATATGCTTCAGGGTGGACAATACTAAATGATCAACTCTGACTGCAACTTACCCGAGGTGGGTCAGATTGCAAGGCAGCCAGGTAGTTCTCTAGGGCCATCCGTCGACGGTCATTCAGCATGGCTTCCACTCGAGCCAAGTGGGTTTCTACCAGCTGCTGCTTCTCGCTGGCTGCTTCCTTCTCTAAAGCTTTAACCATAGCTTGGAAATGCTAAGCCAAGAAAAGAAGAACACGTAATTTGTGGCACCTGTAAGAAGTCTAAGCAGGCACCTCGGAATCCAATGCTTTTCTCTGATTAGTGCTTATGTAAGACGGTCAGAGTGCCACAAGGGTAAGGTCAAGATACTTTCTCTGATTTCAACCAGGATGCTTACTTACCTAAAAAAGTAAATTAAAGTTTAGTGTTAGAGGGACTCTCACATTTCTGTAACTAAAATTACCCAGTTTGCAATTTCAATGTTTACTGTAGTCTTTTTTCATGTTCTGGTAAAAGGTCAGCTTCAAAATCCTGAAGCCAATGGGAGATATATTTTGAAGTATAATTTAGTAATGTGGTAGATAACATTGAATCATGCTTATTAAAGTTGGGGAGGGCAAGTTGTTTGTAAGATGCCTGGCCATGTTCACAAGAAAGTTTAAGGTGTTAAACTAAAAATCCCTGTACACGATACATCTGCTTGTGTAAGAACTAAAGCTCCAAGATTTTTTTTTTGTGGGGGGAGGGGTTCTTTTCGAGACAGGGTCTCCCTGTAGTCCCAGCTGTCCTGGAACTCACTCTGTAGATCAGGCTGGCCTTGAACTCACAAAGATCCGCCTGCCTCTGCCTCCCAAGTGCTAGGATTAAAGGCGTGTGCCACCACGCCCGGCTAAGCCCCAAGATTTTCTGAGTGATTGATTAAAAAGCTAAGGTCCTCCAGGAAGGACACCCACAAGGAGAGAGTTCAGCTAAATATAAATGGATTTAAAATGTAAACTATAATCAGCACATGCTTAGCCTGGGCGAGGCTCTTGGTTCAATTCCCAGCAAAAAATAAAAAAAGGTAATCAGTTTTTCAAAACGAGATCAGTCTTACATAAATTGCTAGCAACTCACATTTCCTGAAGGGGAATACAGTTTGCTGCTATGATTTTAAGGTTATACTTTTACAAAGTTAAGAGATAAACCTATATTACATGTTTTCTGCCTTTTGACTTATCAACTAGCCTGCCAGTTTGTTTTTCAATTCAGTAGTGTTGAAAAGCAAGTCACAACTCATGAACGAGGTAACAGAGGACTTTTGCCAGGAAAGCAGAATTAACTAGCAACAGCTGAGCTAAGGTTACTTCCTGCATGAATTAGGTGTGCTCTGGGAGAGGGTTTGGTTTCCTTCTACCAAAAGTGAGCAATACAAGTGGTAAAAAAGAAAGGGGGGGGGGGAGGTTCAGTTACAACTTCCCTGTAATTTAACCCCTTGACTAGATGGAGGTGTCAAATTCAAATTCCCTGGGAATTTGGCTCTGATTATGTTTTCAACAGGCTAGGCTGGATGATTTGTCCCTGGAAAAGGCATCTTACCTGAATGAGGGTCTGTCTCTCTGCTTTGGGGAGGTTCTTAGCTTGAAGCTCTGCCTCTTCCCATTCTTTCTTTACCTAGAACAAAGATCAAAAACACTCATCAGAGAATAATCCTCTGAAACAGCTACCCCATTTTCTAAAAATACTGCCAGGCACTGAATCCAATGTCGGAAATTGTGCAAAAGGAAACCACATCATATGATCCTGACTTCAGGGCTGTTACTTGGAAAGTTCTAGGCCTCAGTCATTCCCTCTTTGTTATCTAACCTTGGGCAAGTTACTTAGAATTCTTATATTAAATGCTGAGATTTAATACCTAGTTTTCAGAACTGATATGAAATTAAATAACAAGCATTTCCCCAAGATTAAGTCCCATGTAAGTAATATGCACAAGGGCTGGGTGGAGCTCAAGCCCACAAGGTTTTCTTCTTGTTATCCTTGGGTTTTTTGTTTTGTTTTGTCTTTTTTTAGACAGGGTCTCCCTTTAATCCCAGCTGGCCTGGAGCTCACTATGCAGACCAGGCTGGCCTTGAACACACAGAGTTTGCCTGCCTCTACCTCCCAAGTGCTGGGATTAAAGGTGTGCACCACCATGCCCCACATTATCCTTGTTTTGAAACAGAGTCTCATGTAGCTCAAGCTGGCCCTCAAAGTCACTATGTAGCCTTGAACTTTTGATCCTTCTTCATAACTTTACCTCCCGATTGCTGAGACTACAGGTATATCCTGTCATCCTGGTTTGTATGTGCTGGAGACTGAATTCAGGGCTTTGTCATGCTAAGTCAGCACTCTTTCAATTGAGCTATGTCCTAAGCCCCAACAAAGATTCTTAGGTCAGTTTCCTTTCAACTCTAGTGAGTTGGGGAGGAAGCTATATTCCATCCCTGAGAACCCACCCTCTGCAATGGTTAGCAACTAGAACACATTACCTGTTTGCCTTCATCTAATCTATTTTTAATTTCTTGATACAAGTCTTCAATTTGATATTGACACAATATTTGCTTTTTTAAAATAAAAATAATTTAAAAAAAGAAAGAAATAAAATAAAAATAACTTAAAGCCAGTGAGGGCAAAGAAAAACAAGTGAGAATAAGCTACAGGAAGTACTCAATGTCTGCAACACCACTCAGAATAAGATACACTGTGGGAGATACCCACGACAGTCTAGGGATTTCACTTTCTTCACCTATACAAACAATGGTGGAAGGTCCTTGCCTAGTGTGTGTCAGGCCCCAAGTTCAATCCTTAGCACCAAAAATCAAAACCACTGTGATAAGGCAACTGGTGAGATTTACCCTGTCCATACGGTTGCGGTGCCGAATTTCCAACTGTTCCTTAGCCTTCTGGAAGCGGGCATGCTCATTATCATCAGCCGAGGTCTCAAAATACACATCAACATCATTGGTTGGCAGAGGAGTTGGGGGAACTGAAACAAAATTACAGAGGAATTCTTTTTGTGAGCCAGACACACTGTTAACACTGCACAGTGCTCTAGGAAGAAAACCAAGCTCAGGACCTGCAGGAGGGACTCAATTTGTCTTGTGGCTTGCTAAAAAATGCAGGGTTCTGCTGTCTGCCAAGACTTCACTTTGTTAGATTACACTGTGCAATCTTCTCTGCATAATATTCATTGAACATGCCAACCCATGCTAATGTGGCTATTAACTGGCAGCTCTACCCCCGGTATCTTCAGCATCAAGAGGCATTTACTTAGGGCTATAGGCAAGAAACAGATTTCTGCTTCTAACCTTCCCTTGAATGCTTGAAACCCAAAAACCTAATGAACAACCACCCTACTGTTTGTTACTAATGATGTCTAAATGGGAAACAGGGTTGAAATTAGACCCCATGGAGACACTTTCACAAATATCTCCACTTTTAAGGAACAAACTCCTACCTTTCTTATAGCAATCTTTAGGCCTTAATTTGGGGAAACTGGTTCAATTGAGTATTGTTTGCATACTAGCTGAGTAGAGAAAGTTCAAACCACTCTAGTTATAATTCTAAATTTTCAGCATCACTCTTCCACTCACTGTCCAATAACAAGGCTAAGGTGGTTATTAAAGTAAGTTTCTACATTTGGTGAGGACACTTCCCACTAATGGGAAGATACCTTAGTCCTATTTGGATGACATTAAGGTGGCTTCCAGGTATTCCCCAGAGCACAAGTCCATTGAAGCAGACACATTTCACCTCACTCACTGCTGGCCAGGCATGAAGTGAGAGGCCCCAAAGCAAGTGAAGTGTGTACACAATGGAGTCTACTCTAAGAAAAGGACCAAGATGGCAAAATCACTTAGTCCTAATGCACAATTTTAATCCACAGAACTAGTGTGCAACTAGCTAGAAAGTAGCCAGCCACTCCACAAAGTTTATCTATCACAGGCATCTTTTCTTTCTCCATTTAATTTAATAAACCTGAAAACTACAATTAAAATCTTGTGACTATTTGGTTTCTTCCTATGTTTTTTTTTTTTTTAAACTTTTATTTTATTTATTTATTTATTTGTATGAATGTACTGTCTGCGTGTAGGTTTGTGCACCCGTGTCGTGCAATGCCACGGTGGTCAGAAGAGGGTCTCGGATTCCCCTGGAACTGGAGTTCTCCTGGAATTGGAGTTACAGACGATTCTCCGCCGCCATGTGGGTGCTGGGGATCGAACCCGGGTCCTTTGCAAGAGTAGTCGGTGCTCTTAACCACTAGGCCATCTCTCCAGCCCCCGGTTTCTTCCTATGTTTTAACAGTATTTTATACCCAACTTGCAGATCACATTCCTCAGGAGTTTACTCAAAGTTCATGAAGAATTTCAAATCTATTTGTGCCAATGATCATCAACAACACACATAAGAAGTATAAAGGATTCTCTACTGTAGATAGTTCCAGTCCCTGTGTTGGACTTCAACAATGCAAAACAGTATTACCAAAACACTCTCTGGACACAAGCAGGGAAAAAAAGCACGACATCCTGGAGGTTTCCTTTTAGACACACGGAGGGTCAGGTCAGAATCTTGGCAGGCTCATGAAGCCAGCACATTTTCTCACTTCAGCCCCCTCGTAAGAGGGACACAAATGTGACCACTGGCAACCTGATGTTTCTCGACCTTTAAGGCCCTCTAGCCAAATCTCTCTCTCTCTCTCTCTCTCTCTCTCTCTCTCTCTCTCTCTCTCACACACACGCACGCACACACGCACACACACTTCTCCTCAATGAATCTCTCCCCAGCCACAGGAAACACATCATATTCAGTGAGACAGTAAAAAGGCCAAAATAGCCACAAATCCTCAGAGTGAGTCATTTTACAAAGCAATAAACATCACAACAATTCTTTTTCCCACAACAATTCTTAGCTCAATCTTTTTTGAATAAACAAAGCCCATGGACACAAGTTCCCATGGGCCATTCTTTTTTCTAACTTTTCAATGCTATCAAATAATAGCCTTTTGCCAGCGCAGGAGCTGGAGTGGAGCAATGAAAAGCATACTATATTAGATTAAGATTTTAAACCTCTTTGTGGAGGAGGAAGAAGAGAGCATGTGAAGGTATCTGAATGAAAACAAAGCAAAACAAAACAAAACAACAACAACAACAAAAAAAAAAACCCACAAGAACCTACAGCAAATACAAGGCCAGGCAGAAATCCGCATGCTGACCAATTCCAGAGCAAGAACCAAGGAAAACTGCCTGGCCCAACTTTCCTTAGCATATGAATTAGCACTGTAGGGCAGGGTCTTAGAAAAGGAAGAAGTAACCATGAAAAAAAGAAAAACTCTTTTCCTATGTTTAACACAAACCCAACTCCACTGAAGCACTGCCCTTCCAGAGACCAAAACCAACTAAAATTCACCCTCTTCTTAAAGCCCTGCCCAAGCCAATGTGGCCCAAATACTGGAGAAAGAGTCGAAATGTTCTGATTGCAGGGCTTTCCTCACTACAGTGAGTAAACCAAGGTGTTTAAAGTATTCTGGAATCCCACAAGTATTCCTGTTGTCACTCCTTTTGACAGTGGCAATCCTGACAGGTGGCGGGCAGCATGGGGGTTGGCAATGGGCCAGGTCCAAGATGAGAAAGAGGCACAGCCCAGGGCACAAGCAAAAGCAGACCTCTGTACTATCATGCCATCACTCTACGGTGACTTTCAACCAGAGACAAGTCAAGGACACGGCTGCCTTCCCTGATACCCCACATCCACCCAGCCTTTGGACTCCATGGCCCAGAAGAAGAAACGAGCCCCTGGTAGGGCCACCTTCTGCACTAGGGCAGACGTACCACCAGTAACAACCATTAGAAGACACATAAGGAACACGGGACACCAAAAACTGAGCTCACAACTGTCCACAGGAAAGCAAAGCCTTCATCTAGAAAGCACAAAGATGAGGGGAAAAATGACTGACAGCAAACATCTGAGTCGGCAGAAACATGACACAGATGCAGTCACGAGGACAGCCAGAAGAGACAGAAGGCTGGACGGGGCGGCACTGCTGTGCAGGGACAGCACAAGGCGGGACTTACTCATCGCTTTACACACAGCCATACAATAATCCTCAGACTCAAAATTGTTCCTGTTGCCGCCGCAGCCGCCATATATAAAGCGCACGCACTTTCCCTTGGAGAGGTCGAAGTACCAACGAGGCATCACAGCCCGGCAGGGCCCCGTCATCGCCTCCTGGGAGCAGACAGCTGTGTGAAAATGGTCAGAGTGTCAGCAGGGCAGAGGCAGTGCTTCAAACACTTCACAGTGCTACAGCCGAGGCAAGGTGGGGACTAGCACACGACACCTGCAGGCCCTGATGAATCTTGTTCACTACCATTAAGTGGGCAGAATTACTTTCCATGTGATGAACACAACTAGGGACAAAGACTTGCTTCTTTTTTGTTTTGCACAGAGTATAGATTAGTACACAGGCTGACATAGAGCAGTTCCTAGTCTCAATTCCATGAGCCTTATACTTCTGATCTCCGCAGTGGTGACAAGACACCTGCTTTGACTATCTTGATGGCTTCCAGGACCAACGTGCCTGCAAAGGACCAGTGTTTCCACTGTCAGTTCTCCATGGTGAACAGCATACTGTCTAGACCAGCTAAGCGTTTTCTCCAGTTGCATCCTAAACAATGCTTCAGATCTTAGTTTGTTTCAATACACAACCAGCAGAGACTTTCTATAAATTGTTCTGAAACTATCACAGCCTTTTCTTTTTGTTTTGAGACAGGGTCACACTATGCAGTCCTGGCTGGAATTCACTATGCAAACCAGGCTGGCCCTGAACTCAGAGGTCTACCTGCTTCTGCCTCCCCATAATGCTGGCCCTTTTTTAATTGGCAAGACTCAGTTTCTGCCTACCAGCTGGAATGCCTGGGCAGAAAAGGTAGCTCATAGACTAGAAACATACAGGGAAAGAAAACCAAGAAAGTTATTCCATTCTAGAAAGCTGGTACTTGTGCAGTACCAAAATGAGAACTCCCCTTGGAAGAGGACATTTTAAGTTAATGTGGAAGAATCTTGAAGGGTAGCCTATACTGTTAATATTCTCTGATTAAATCCTTAGAATGCTGAACTCCGTTTTCTGGTTCCACTCTGAATCTCAGACGGGCCTACCTGCTCACTGCTGACACAACTTCAGCCACGGCACTGAAGAGCTGCATTCTCGCTGGTGCAGAGAGGCTGCTTTGCCTTCTGAGACTTACCTGAGGCGAGTGATGAACACAACACAAAGTCCAAACAAATAACCATGTGGATTTTTTTTTTTTTTTTTTTTGGCTTTTCAGAGACAGGGTCTCCCTGTATCCCCAGCTGTCCTGGAACTCACTCTGTAGACCAGGCTGGCCTTAAACTCACAAAGATCCGCCTGCCTCTGCCTCCCGAGTACTAGGATTAAAGGCCTGCGCCACCACGCCTGACAACCATATGGATTTTTAAAGTCATGGCTTTTCACTGGGTTACCTTTAACATCATGAGCAATTTCCTTGTCTGAGATAGAGCCTTTGTTGCTGGGTTCTGTTGGGTTCTCCTCATTGTAGTCATCTCCTTTAAAAGTCTCATAGTAGTAATCACGATCTTCCACCACTTCCTCTCCTTCTTCCTCATCCTCATCTTCCTCTTCCACAGCTGCTTCTGTGAAGTCTTCCAAATCTGCTTCAGTAGGAAATTCACTAAAGGCCACAAACAAAAAAGGAAGGTCAGCACCAATTTCTATGCACAAAGCACAACAATGGTTCCCGTCTCTATTCTGAACACAAAAACAGAGACAGGAAGTAAGCTCACCTCACATGTAACTATACCACTAAGGCCCTCAGCCCAGCTCTATCCCCAAAGGGAAGTTAATAAACACCGACTGTTTTAACCTGAAGAAAATAATGTGGCCCAGAACAACAGAAAGACCAGAGTCACAGGTTTTTCTATTATTGGGTATGACAAGAATAAAAAGCAGGTGGGATGAAATCTAGTACAAGGGGATACCCACCTTACCTTATCCAGCAGCAAGGGACCAACAGCCAACAGCCACTTTTACTTTACAGAAGGACAAAACAAACAAACAAACAAAACAAAACAGTGAAAATGATTCCAATACTCTGGATAAAAGTTTACCTTTTATAAATGTCATAGTCTTCCTCTTCATCCCCTTCTTCCTCTTCCTCTTCCTCTTCCTCCTCTTCTTTTGACATAGTAGAGTCAGAATCAACTATCTTGGTCTGAGGGCAGCACACATACTCAGTGCCATGGAACTGGTCTACTCCACAGGGCAGCAGCATGCCATAGCTATATAAGGTCATTCCCTCAGTCAGACATGCCTGAAAGAAATCCACAGGCCACATCATATTTTCCACAAGACTCTTGGATCTTTGGCTTTATCCAAAATATATCTATCTATCTATCTATATCTATCTATCTATAGATATAGATAGATAGATATAAGATATATATAATATATATCACCAGGTAATGCATTATCTCATGGATATATTAACTGTCAACTGTTCTAACAAAAAGTCATGATGCTACTATTTTAATTGAGGCTGGGCATAGTAGCACACTCCTTTAATTCCGGCACTCAGGAGGCAGGGGCAGGTGGATCTCGGAGAGTTCAAGGCCAGCCTGGTCAACAGAGTGAGTTCCAGGCCAGCTGGGGCTTCAGAGAGACCCTGTCTCAAAAATACTCCCCCCCCCCAAAAAAAGACTTGAAATTTTAACTTATAATCTCATTTGAGCCAAAAGCAACTGAAAGCCCAAATATGAAAATTTAAGAAACAATTTAGTTTCAGAAATTAACAGGTTAAAGGTGACCAATGCTAGTTTCCATTATTCTTGGCACTGCTACCACTTGAAAAGCTGACTAGCCGGGCATGGTGGCATATGCCTTTAATCCTAGCAGAGGCAGGCGTATCTTTGTGAGTTCAAGGCCAGCCTGGTCTAAAGAGTGAGTTCCAGGACAGCTGGGGCTACAGGGAGACCCTGTCTTGAAAAAAAAAAAAAAAAAAAAAAGCTGACCAAAGAAAAGACTACTAACTGAGAACTACCTTAACTCTGGAGGATCAAAGTAAGAAAGGGTGTTCCTCTCCACCATAAGAATGAATGGCATCTAAGCTTGCCCTGCTGTGTGCATGTCTAGACCCAGGCTTTCTAGAGTTGGCTATTTCTACACAATCTCTGAGGGCTAGGATACTTTCTTGGGAGCTGTGCTGACAGTACACAGTCCCTTTGCTCAACTACCTTTTTTTTTTTGGTCTTTTCGAGACAGGGTCTCCCTGTAGCCCCAGCTGTCCTGGAACTCACTGTGTAGACCAGGCTGGCCTTGAACTTACAAAGATCCACCTGCCTCTGCCTCCCGAGGTTCTAGGATTAAAGGCGTGCACCACCACGCTGGCTTCATCTACCTTTTTTTTTTTTTTAATTTTATTTATTTTTGTATGTGTATGAATGTACTATCTGCATGTAGGTTTGTGCACCCATGTCTTGCAATGCCGTGGAGGTCAGAAGAGGGTCTCGGATTCCCCTGGAACTGGAGTTCTCCTGGAATTGGAGTTACAGATGGTTTTTAGCCACCCTGTGGGTGCTGGGGATCGAACCCGGGTCCTCTGCAAGAGCAGTCGGTTCTCTTAACCGCTAGGCTATCTCTCCTGCCCTCAACTACCTTTTAATATCCTTCCCTACCCACATCTTTTTCTGTGATGCTTGGGATCAAACCCCAGGCTTGCCCATGCTGGAAAATTGTTAATAAGCTATACTCCAGCACAAATGATAGAGGAAATACCACTATTTTCTTTTCCTTTTTGGCAGTGCTGGGAATAGAACCTAGGGCCTTACTCATGCTATGCTAAAGCTCTGCCACTGATTTATATGGCTGTCCTTGTAACAGTTTTAATTGTAGGAACTAGATTGCTCAAATAAAAACATCTATTCTTAAGAAAAACAAAAGAACCCCTCCCCCCATCTATTCTCACTGGTATTTTTTATTTAAAAGATAGAAATATCTAGGTGCAGTGATCCACACCTCTAACTCAAGCATTCAGAAGGCTGAGGAAGAGTTCTAGGTCAGCCTAGGCAACATATACATATCAAGTGCCCACCTAGGCAGAGGTACATAGCAAGGCCTTGTCTCAAAATAACAAGGGGTAGAAAGATGGCTCAGCAGTTAATAGTACTGGCTGCTCTTGCAAAGGACATGGATTTGGTTCTCAGCATCCACTTGTCAGCTCACATCTTTAAGTCCCGTTCCATGAGATCCCACACCCCCTTCTGGCATCTGTGGACACCAGGCACTCATATGATGTACAAAATTAGATGTAGGCAAAGAACTCATACAAATAATTAAAACCAAAAAATGCAAGCCAGTGAACAGCATTCCTCCATGGCCTGTACTTCAGCTCCTGCCTCCAGGTTCCTGCCCTGAGTTCCTGCCTTCGGCTCCCAGAGTGATGAACTGTGACCCAGGAGATGGAGTTGTGAGCTGAATAAACTCTTTCCTCCCCAAGTTGGTGTTGGTCAGAGTGTTTTGTCATAGCAATGGAAGACAAACTAGAACAGAAATTGGTACCAGAAGAGTGGGGTATTGCTGTGACACAGACCTGACCTTGGTGTTTTGGGGAAGGATTGTGGAAGCCTTTGGAACTTTGGGCTGGGAAGATCATTGAATGCCTAAAGATCATTGCTGTGGAACTTGGAGCAGTTTTGCTGAAAGAGTTGTAGATGATGGAGGCCTGGCTTGTGAAGTTTCAAAGGGAAGCAGAGACCATCAGGACTGTTTAATCTGTGGGTTCTGGTCAGCTGGGGCTGAAGAATCATCTGTAAGTGACAAGAGACCAGAACCTGAGGGAAATCTTTGTTGTGCTGGGACAACTGATGCTGGTTAGCTGGGGCTGAAGAATCAGCTGTAAGTAACAAGAGCCCAGCATCACTGTGGTGAAATCTTCAGGGAAGAATTTCTTCAGGATCAGCACACAGAAGCTATGTTCCAGAAGGGGCCTGAGCCTCCATCTCAAGCCAGAAGCAGGACTTGGTAGTGTGTAAGAGTCTCCTATATGGTTCTGGTGTTGAAATTTGAGGGGGTCACAGAGAGCAGCCGAGGCCGGGCACTGTGACAGGTCTGGAAAGACCATTGGTGGAAGTGCACCTTGGTTGCCTAAAGACCCCAGGATTGCAGGGGTCATGGAGAGAAGCTGAGGCTTTGCATCAGGAGAGGTCAGAAGAGACCATTGGTGAAGGTGCTGCCTCATTTTCAGTGGAGACCCCAGCCTTTTGGAGATGCCAGGACCATGGGATGGCCACCAAGAGCAGCAGCAGGTGTGGAATGGAGTCGGCCTGGGCCTGCGAGATGAGCTGTGTGTTCCACGGACTGCAGAGTTGGAGAGGGGGAGCTGCCGAGACCCTTTGGAGCCCAGAAGATCGTGAGTGAATCCCAGGTGTCCAGCCTTGAGCTACTTTGCTGGACTTAGGTTTTGTTTGAGTGTGCCTGATTCTTCCCTTTGAAATAAGACAGTACTTGTTTTGGATTTTACAGCAGCCCACAGTTAAGAGACTTTTTTTAACAGACTGTGAAATTTAAAGCATTTGGTACCATTTTTTAAGGACGTGGGGCTTTTAAGGTTTGTACTGTCTTAGGTTGTGATTAGTGTTAACATCATACTTTCGGGGAATAGAAACTGGAAAGGTGGTGGTTTATAGTGATTGGTTTTGTGTGTCAAGTTACAAGGGGTCCAATTTGTGCTGGATAGCATTAAGTGTCAACTGACACATCCTGGTGAGGGAGCCCAATTGGGGAATGGCTCAACTTGGATGGCCTGTGGCCACATCTATTGAGTAATGTCTCTGATTGTGAGCACTGTGGAGGGCCCAGCCCACTATGGGTTGGTGCCCCCCCCTGGGAGGGTTGTCTGTGTAACATATAATAAGCCGCGGCTGGGGTGGAGAGATGGCGCCGGGCCAAGCGGTTAAGAGCGCTGAACGCTCTTACACCGAGGACCCGGGTTCGATCCCCAGCACCCCACATTGCGGCCAAGAACCATCTGAAACTCCCAATTCACGGAGAACTCCAGATTTCAAGGGGTAATCCCCAAGACCTATCCTGACCTCCGCCGGCCATTTGCCCACACCGGGGTGCCACAAAAACTTGCATGCCAGACAGTACTTGCATACACATACAGAAATAAATAAAAAAAAAAAAAAAAAAAAAAAAAAAAAAAGCCAGGCTGGGCATGAGCCAGGGAAGCAAGCCAGTGAACAGCATTCCTCCAATTCCTCCATGGCCTGTGCTTCAGCTCCTGCCTCCAGGTTCCTGCACTGAGTGATGAACTGTGACCCAGGAGATGTAAGCTGAATAAACCACCCCCCCCAAAAAAAAAACAAACTGAAAAGCAATGAAAGTAATTAAACAACAGGTGGAACACCAATTCGATTTTCTCTTCCAAAAGATGTAAAACCCACCTTGTCCTTGTTCATTCTCTTACCTCTTTGACTACATTGTGCCAATGCTGATGATTCTCGCATACCTCCATCTGTTCTTTGTGGGAAAACTGGCACTTTTCTGGAACCAGCAGAACATCACTTACAAATTCACCCACTAGAAAAAAAGAACCTTTGTCAGAAGCAAACCTGATTATGATTCAGGGTGGTCTGATAATTAAAATAATTTCATCGAAGCTGGGCATGGTGGAGCACGCCTTTAATCCTAGCACTTGGGAGGCAGAGGCAGGCAGATCTTTGTGAGTTCAAGGCCAGCCTGGTCTACAGAGTGAGTTCCAGGACAGCTGAGGCTATAGGGAGACCCTGTCTCAAAAAGATCAAAAAAAGGGCTGGAGTGATGGCTCAGCAGTTAAGAACACCGACCTCTCTTGCAGAGGAACTGGGTTTGATTCCCAACACCCACATGGTGGCTAAGAACCGTCTTTAACTCCAGTTCCAGGGGAATCTGACACCCTCTTCTGACCTCCATGGCACTGCATGACATGGGTGCACCAACCTACATGCAAACAGTATATTCATACACATAAAAAAAAAAAAAAGACCAAAAAAATTCATTAAACAAATGCTGGACATGGTGGTCTACACCCAGCACACAGGAGGCAAAGGGAGGCGGATCTCCTGTGAGTTCAAGACCAGGCTGGTCTACATACTGAGTTTCAGGCCAGCCAGGGCTGTAGCTGAGACCTTGTCTAAAAAAATAATAGAACTGGGTGTGTTGTCACACACCTTTAGTGCCAGCACTTGGAAGGCAGAGGCAGGTGGAGCTCTGTGACAAGGCCAGTATAGTCTACACTGCAAGTTCCAGGCTAGCTGGGGCTACACGGAAAACCCTATGTCAAAAAAACAAAAACAAAAACAAAAACAAATAAGCAATTAAACAAAAGTAATAAACATGTCCTGTATCCCTAATTCCTCTTCCTTCAGGGCTGATTAACCTAAAGCCAAATCTTTCTTATTCAATAATGTATAATCCTAAAAGTAGCACATAACAGCTCCCCAGTGTGCTCATGGTTTGGTGCGCATGCAAGTGTGAACACATATAGTAGACAGTCTGACCCCATTTAGGGAAAAAAAAAAAAAAAAACACAAAGATTTCCCAGTGTATCTGAAGAAAAAAACACTTTCACTCCTTTCTCTCACTGCAAGCACATTTTATTAAAAAATAAACTCGTGCCGGGCATGGTGGCACATGCCTTTAATCCTAGCACTCGGGAGGCAGAGGCAGGCAGATCTTTGTGAGTTCAAGGCCAGCCTGGTCTACAGAGTGAGTTCCAGGACAGCTGGGGCTACAGGGAGACCCTGTCTCGAAAAGACAAAAAATAAAAAATAAATAATAAATAAATAAAATTTAAAAAATTTAAAAGACAGAGGTGGGCCAGACTTGATGGTATTACGCCTTTAATCCTAGCACTTGGGAGGCAGAGGCAGGCAGATCTCTGTGAGTTCCAGGCCAGCCTGGTCTACATAGTGAGTTCCAGGCCAGTTGGGACTACGGGAGACCCTGTCCCAAAAATAACAAAAGAAAAAAAATTTAACAGAGGTACCTAATTAATATACAGCTCATTTAGTCTGCTCCACATCTCCTTACCCTTTCCTTTTTTTTTTTTTTTTTTTTTTTTGGTCTTTCGAGACAGGGTCCCTGAGCCCCAGGTGGTCCTTGGAACTCAACTCTGTAGACAGGCTGGCTTGAGCGCCACCACACCCCAGCCTCATTACCTCTTCTTGGGGAGGGCCTTCATGTCGGTTTTCTAGGAATCAGTATCTTTAGCAAATTCTTAAAATTCTAGGGGACAAGCCAAGTCACCTATGCCGTTAATCCAGCACTCGGAGGCAGGGGCAGGCAGATCTCTGTGAGTTCAAGGCCAGGCCTGGTTTACAAAGCCAAGTCGGGGCCAGCGTAGCTAAAGGAGACACCTGTCTCAAAAAAAAAAAAAAAAAAATAATAATAAGAAAAATCTGGCAAGCAAGACTTTAAAAGACATAGGCGTCGAGTAAAAGACTTCATAACATTCAGTGACAGCAGCTGTTCACAATAATTAAGTCGCAACTGACAAATTTGGACCTCATTCAAACTCAACAAGCTTATTGTGTACTTCAAAGAAACAATTAAGGATAGTGAAGAGAAATGCCATCAGAGTTGGGAGGAAAATCCTCACTGCAGATACATCTGGACAAAGCATTGAATTTCCAGATTATATCATAACCTACTCTAAAACACAAAGAAAAAAAAAAAAAAAAAAAAAAAAAACCACCAAGAGATGGAGCAAAGAACTACGAACAGAGACTTCACAACAGTGAGGAATTAGAGATGGTTAGGAGAAACTACCTCAAGAACGGGCTTTCAACATCACTAATCTTAAGCGCGAAATGGCTAAACTGAAAATCCTTAAGCCTTCTTTTCCGATATTATCTTCAACTCACATATAAGTGAGCTAGTTCCGATCAAGATAAACATGATTAACACAGTGTGGAGAGGTTCTGCTTGGGGAAAGGGGAGACACTAATCACCTGCTGGTGGGAATTGTATATCTCCTCGTACCAGACCACTATGGAACGCCAGTGTGGAGAACCCTTTGGCAAGGGACTTGGAATGATAACTTGCACCCGACCCAGCCATACCAACTCATGGGCATTGTACCCACAGAACTTCATGCACCCAGACGATACATGCACGCATGTTTTTGCAGCTTCTTCACACATGCAAGGAGCGGTGGATACAATCACTCTAAATGCCTCAACGCTACGGACGCGAGTACGATAGAGAAACATGTCCTAGTAGCATCTACATCTTGTGGATCTTTCTATTGCAGCAGTAAAGAATCAATGACACATCCCCATAAGCTTTGCAGGAAAATGGCGTGGATTTCGCTAGGGACATTCATGCATGAGTGATAGTTAGTAGTACTCTACCAGGTCCCAGAAATACAAACGTACGTAATGGTTATCACCTTCATCTGTGGATGTCTACGTGCCAATTACCCAGTTGTAAGTATTTCTTGTCTCGCGGCCCCCCCTGAGCTTTTGTACAACAAGCAGTTGGGCTAATGCATTTTGGAACAAACAACAAACAACAGAACAGACTGCATCACGGAATTTCTCTTTTTTTCTTTTCCCGGATGACTAACAGTTGAACTTCTGCTCAAAACAGTCAACTTCCCCATGGACAATATTGAGAAAGACTAAGAGATGAAAAGCATGTTTGGCAGAATGCATGAGCTCTGGCAGGGTGGGGGAATGGGCGGGAACACGGGCCTAGATTTGTTAAAAATAAATAAATTAAAAAAAAATTGCACCAATAAAAAATAAATAAATAAAAAAATAAAAAAATAAAAAATAAAATAAAATAATTAGGGGACTGGAGAGATGGCTCAGTGGTTAAGAGTACTCACTGTTCTTACAAAAGACCCACATTCAAATCCCAGCAACCATGTGGTGGCTAACTGTCTGTAAATCCACTTCTAGGGGACCCAATGTACTCTTCTGTCCTCCTCGGACTCTACATGACCTGGGTCTATTTACACACACACAGGCATAACGCTCATATGCGTAAAAATAAAAACTTTATTTATTTATTTAATTTTTAATAAAAACTTTAAGAGATTTCAGGGCTGAAACCAACCACACTCCCACTATCTCTGTATTCCAATATGCTATTCATCTCAATGCATATAAAAGGCCTCATTGTGATTCTTCTGGTAAATAGTGTACAGGACTCTCTCCCTTTTTATATTCTCAAAAATGTTTTTTTTTTAATGTATATGAATATTTTGCTTGCAAGGATATAAGTGTACCACGTGCATGCAATCCCCACAAAGGCTGGAAAAGAGTGTCAGATCCCCTGGAATTGAAGTTATAGATGGTTGCTGGCTGCCTTGTGGGTGCCAGAACTGAATTCAGATCCTTGGCAAGAGCAGCCAGTGCTCTTAACTGATCCATCTGTCAGATCCCCTAACTCATTTAAAAAAAAAAAGAGAGAGAGAGACTAAGCCAGGCATGGTGGCACACACCTGTGGGAAAACTTAGTTAAAATGGGTAGCATTCTAAGCCATGGTACCTCCTTAGCCACACCCATGGGGTGGAGTGTAGTGACGAAAAGATTTAGCATTTGGCCCTGAGGATTGAGTCATGATGGATATTTAAGCAGACATCTTGGAATAAAATCTCTCTCTGCATTTGAACCTCAACCTGCGTACACGTGGTGTGCTTTCATGTGCGTATTTTCCACATGGGTCATCCCAGAATTAAGTGGGCCCCGCCACAAATCTCTGCGGCAATATCACAATTGGCGTCCGAATGTGGGGCAGAAGGAAACCTTGACAACCTAGGTATGCATACCCCTAAATCTTGCCTTTTTCTTCTCTCTCTCCTGATATCTATCTGTTGTGGTGGAACTGTCTTTCCTGCTGGTTTCAGTGGATGGGACAGTGGTCTGAGGGCATATGGCTTTGTACACGTGGAGAGCAGCCTGGCTCTGATTTGGTTCAGAGGGAGCACCCAATGCCTTCCAGGTATGTGCCTCCTGGCAAGGTTACTCCTGCAGGATGTAAAAGCCAGTGACCTCAAGGCTGAATTTAATATGAAGGCTTAGCAGTTATGCTTGGCCTTAAAAGCAATTTTTCATAATTCTACAGGTCTGAAAAACTTTCTGGTTTTAAATTCCACCCCCCAAAGAAAGACTGTGAAGAACCAGCTCCTCAAGTTAGATTCCAATCTTAACTTGTTCATATGTAAATTTTCTCCTGGTAGCTCTCCTCGACCTGAGCACACTTCTTTCTGTTGCAAATTAAGGCCTTTCATTAACCGCCCTCCTCCAAGAGCAGCCTCTTCCAGATAATTTAAAGCCTTGGCCATTTTTCTCAAATTTTGTATACAAAAGTGTGTTGATCTCTTGTCTTCTTATGGTTTTTTCCTAAATCTAACTCTTCTTACCTAAAACCTGCCGGCTATTTGTAGATCCAAGGTTGGGATTTAGCTAACAGTAATTCAAATCCATCTCAGTTTGTTTAACTTAAAGTGTAATATTTTTACTTAACCCCCGAGTACCCTAGATATGGTTGATTTAATTTTATCTTGCTCCTTTTAAATGTGTTTCACCTTAAAAATATCTTCTCACAGAATTCTAGATCACATGTGGTCTGAGCTCTGGCCTGGCACCATAAGCCTGCTTGCTGTGCATGCATACCAGCTGCTGCACTGAGCACATGGCATCTACATGCCTTTAAATTTTGATTTTAGGTAACATTCTTTTCATTTCAGCATTTTGGAAACAAAATAGATGGATTTCTATCAGAATTTACAGGCTTTGGAGTTCTAACAAAACAAACTTGCTCTGATAAATTGTCTTTTTTAAGGAAGATTGGTAAAAGTCTCTTTAACAACGTAAATTGATATTTTGGTTCAATTTAAATGAGAAATTTTTTGAAAAACTGTTTTATGTTTCTTTAAACCCATCTTCAAGCTGTGTGTACGTGAGTTCCCGCTTTTAATTCATTATAATCCTACAGGTTTAAATCTATTTAGCTGACTATAAACAAAAATAGATTCAATTCATAGAAAATGTTTGTTTTATATCCCTTAGTGTTAACAATTTTTTTTTTTTTTTTTTTTTTTTTTTTTCTTTTTTTTGA
>VZQC01014518.1:1246689-1323408 GCA_009823505.1 Rhizomys pruinosus
AAAAAAAAAAAAAAAAAAAAAAAATAAAATCCACTTTGTAAGCTTTGCAGTTTAAAATGGTAATACATTTGAACTAATTGGGAATATAAAATGTTAATTGTTGCCGGGCGTGGTGGCGCACGCCTTTAATCCTAGCACTTGGGAGGCAGAGGCAGGTGGATCTTTGTGAGTTCGAGGCCAGCCTGGTCTACAGAGGGAGTTCCAGGACAGCCGGGGCTACAGGGAGACCCTGTCTCAAAAAGACCACAAAACAAAACAAAACAAAACAAAACAAAAAATGTTAATTGTTTTATTTGTAATCTGTATTAAATTTCCAACAATAACTTTGGGGTTAAGGTACACAAATGGTCTCTATATTTTTCTGTGTTATACAGTATCACCTTGTAACATTTTTCCTTTACTTGTAGGATAATTTAAAGAAATTAAGTTTAAGTTCACTTCCTGAATAAGTAGCATACAGTCAATGACAAATAATTTGGGTAAATTTAATGAAAACTTACACCTCGGTTCCTGTTTATGGGTATGTGTAATACAACTTAGGCATCTATAGGGTCAAAACTTAAAAATTTAAAAAACAAAAAGAGGGAGGTGGTATAATATTCCTTCTGTATTCCAAACCTTTTGATAAGTTTTCAATTTTGAGGTCTTGAAACTAACAATGGGAGGAGATTCGTATGTTCCCACAGGTAAAAACACCAACCTAAATGCCTGAAAACGTACAACTTTTGGCTGTGCAGGATGGACTGGGAAATGCCAGCAGAGGCTGATCCATCTGAACATTAAAGAAAAAGGAACCTCAGATTGCCTGAGTCACAGACACTGAGCATCTCTCTGAATTCTGTTTGGGATAACTGTTTATAATGGGCCCTAATGAAGTTTACCTTCCAGATGCTGAGAAACCTTCCTACCTCTTCCCTTTTATAGGAAAAAGAAAAACATGATGGTAATTAAGTCATTCCCTAACTGTAAATTAGAGCCAACCGTTATAGTGGTGATTTCTTATAAAACAGGTATAACTACCTTTTTTAACTGATAGACATAGGAACTGTGAAAGGATAATTCTCTATTTAGAGCCAAATAGTAAAGTCTTTATAAGCTGTGTAATTAAGCAAAATATATTAATACAGGAGAGCTCTGATATCAGCAATGGATTATTCTGCCAAGGAGATGTTGGCTAGGGGATCCAAGCCTCCAAAATTATAAAGGCTTTTGCCTATAAAAATGGGATATCTGCAAGGAGAAAGGCGGTAAGTCCCTGTTGTCGAAGACCTGGTGTAAACATGGAAAAATGTTTTGAGACATCACTTGCTAATGTACAGTTGGCCTCTGAAATGCCAGAGAGCGTTACCAAAGGCCACTAAAGCAATAAAGCAAAATATTGGTCTCCTGAGACAAGCAAGACTCCTCCGTCAGAATCAGCTACACCTCAACTGCCTGGAGATACTGTGCAACAGTGGCAGCCATGTGTCTATATATATCCCAAATCTAATTGGCTATTAGCTCTCTCCTTGGAGGAATAATTCATGGCTGATGCCACAAGCTTACGTCCTCTAGTGGTTAGGAGATGCTATTAGCTGCAATAAGAACTTGTCTTTTATAGAGAAACCACAGTTTGTGGATTAGCATACCATCCAAACATCTGTCTATGCTCATAACTATGCCAGCATAGTTAGTACTGTTTAAATGCCTATTTAAATGTCTGTACATTTAATTGCTTGTGCTTTGTTAGTAGGATTAAAAAGATACCCTGGATAAGCTGTCAATCCATGAAGGGAAACAACCTGAACGGACTAGAGTCCAAAATGACATCTCTAGAGAAAATGGACTGTTTTGCTTCTCACCCACTTGTGCCCCTTTCCCAAAGCCAGGGAACAAATTGTGGAAGAGGAGGCATGGTAGAAGGTAAGGGCTGCGGGGAGATTGGGGTGAATCATGAGACTACAGCAATATAGACTGGACTCTTATTTGATCAACATGCTTATGCATACAAACTTCTCTAATTTGACTATGGGAACCTTGGGTTGTTTAAAATTTGGACATAGATACTTGCAAATTGGTTTTACATGAATGTTACTTACATTCACTGCTTATGCTTGACAATCAGCTTACTTCATGGTTGGGATTTTTGGATTTTAATTGGCCTTAGTGTGAAAATAAAGTTTCAGGTCTGACATGCCCCCCACTGCCTAGCACTCAAAACAGGCTTGAGCAGCTGGATATTCAAAACTCAAGTTCCTTTGGGTTGTTAGCCTCACCCATGGGCTCCCCTGCCTCTCAGAAAAATTAAAAAGATAAAATTAAAAGGGTGAGATGTGGGAAAACTTAGTTAAGATGGGTAGCATTCTAAGCCATGGTACTTCTGGGGCCACACCCATGGGGTGGAGTGGAGTGTCGAAAAGATTTAGCATTCGGCCCTGAGGATTGAGTCATGATGGATATTTAAGCAGACATCTTGGAATAAAATCTCTCTCTGCATTTGAACCTCAACCTGCTTACACGTGGTGTGCTTTCCTGTGCGTATTTTCCACATGGGTCATCCCAGAATTAAGTGGGCCCCGCCACAAATCTCTGCGGCGACACCACACACGCCTGTAATCCTAGCACTTTGGAGGAAGAGGCAGGTGGATCTCTTTCAGTTCAAGGCCAGCCTTGTCTACATAGTGAGTTCCAGGACAGCTAGGGCTACAGGGAGACCTTGTCTCAAAAAGACAAAAAAAAAAAAAAANGCACCGACGCTTTGCAGAGGAACCGGGTTCGATTCCCCAGCACCACATCGGGCGGCTTAATGAGAACAGTCTGTAACTCCCAGTTCCAGGAGAATCAAGTTCAGGGGAATCCGAGACCCTTTCTGGATCCTCCTCGGCATTGCACGACACGGGACTGCACAGACCTGTCATGCAGGAAATACAGTTCATACACAAAAAAAACAAAAAAATAAAAAAAAAAAAAAAAAAAAAAAAAAAATACAATCCATTTGTATAGCTTTGCAGTTTTAAAATGGTAACAACATTAAATAAATATATTGGTTAAATAAAGTAAAATTGTTGCCGGGCGTGGTGGCGCACGCTTTTAACTCCTGCCACTTGGGATGCAGAGGCAGTGTTCTCCGACTTTGTGAGTTCGAGGCCAGCCTGGTCTACCAGAGAGGGTAGTTCCAGGACAGCCGGCGGGCACAGGGAGACCCTTGTCTCAAAAAGGACCACAAAACAAAACAAAACAAAACAACAAAAAAGTTAATGTTTTTATTTGTAATCTGTATTTAATTTCCAACAATAACTTGTGGTTAAGGTACAACAAATGGTCCTCTATATTTTTCTGTGTTACAGTATCACCATTGTCAACATTTTTCCTTTACTGTAGGACTAATTTAAAGAAATTAATTTAAGTTCAGCTTCCTATAAGTCTTAGCATACAGTCAATGACAAAATAATTTGCGGTAAACTGTAATGATGAAAACTTACACTCGGTTCCTGTTGTATGGGTATGTGTAATACCAACGTAGGGAATCGTAGGTGGCTCAAAAACTTAAAATTTTAAAAAACAAAAAGAGGAGGTGGTAGTAACTATTCCTTCTGTATCCTCAAACCCTTTTGATAAGTTTTCAATTTTGATCTTGAAAAAAACAATGGGAGGAGATTGTATGTTCCCATAGGTAAAAACACCAACCTAAATGCCGAACAACGTACAACTTTTTGGCTGTGCAGGATGGACTGGGAATGCCAGCGAGAGGCTTAATCCATTCTGAACATTAAAGGAAAAAGGAAACCCTCAGATTGGGAGTCAAGGACACTGAGCATCTATCTGAATTCTATTTGGTTAACTGTTTATATAATGTGGCTAATGAAGTTGTACCTTCCAGATGCTGAGAACCCTTCCTACCTCTTCCCTTTATAAAAAGCGCAAAACGAAAAACATGCATGTAAGCTTAAGGTCATTCCCCATAACTGATAATAGAGCCACCGTATAGTGGTGATTTCTTATAAAACAGGTAAACACCTTTTTAGATAGACATAGGGAACTGTGAAAGCTAATCATTCTATTACGAGCCAAACATGTAAAGTTTTTTATAAGCTGTGTAATTAAGCAAAATATATATTCAGTACAGGAGAGCCTGATATCAGCAATGGATTATTCTGCCAAGGAGATGTTGGCTAGGGGATCCAAGCCTCCAAAATTATAAAGGCCTTTTGTTGCCCTATAAAAATGGGATATCGCAAGGCGGAAATCGGTTGTAAGCCTGTGTTCGAAGAGACTGTGTAAACATGGAAAAATGTTTGAGACATCACTTGTAAGTTGGTACAGTTGGCCTCTGAAATGCCAGAGAGCGTTAACACAAGGCCATTACTAAAGCACATAAAGCAAATCTTGGTCTCCTTGAGACAAGCAAGACTCCTCCGTCAGACCAGCCAACCCTCAACGCTGGAGATACGTGCAAAACGTGGCAGCCATATGTGTCTTATATCCCAAATCTAATTGGCTATTAGCCATCTCTCCTTGAGGAATTAATTCATGGCTGACTTGCCACAAGCTTACGTCTCTAGCATGGTTACGGCGATGCTACTTAGCTGCACTAAGAAACTTGACTTTATTATAGAAACAACACAGTTTTCGATTAGATACCATCCAACATCTGTCTATGCTCCATAACTATGCCAGCTAGTTAGTCACTGTTTTTAAATTGCCTATTTAATTTTTTTTGTCTTTTACATTGTGTTTCTTGTTGTAGATTAAAAATTTTTAAATACCCTGGATAAGCTGTCATCCATTGAAGGGAAACATGACTGGACATAGAGTCCAAAATGACATACTCAGAGAAAAGGAATGTTTTGCTTCTCACCCACTGTGCCCCTTCCCAAAGCAGGAACAAATTGTAGCGAAGACGGAGGCTGTAGGTAGAAGGTAAGGGCTGCGGGGGAGATTGGGTTGTGACTCGCAGGACTACAGAATGATATACTGGACTCATATTGATCAACATGCTTTATGCATACAAACTTCTCTAATTTGACTATGGGAACCTTGGGTTGTTTAAAATTTGGAAATAGATATTTCAAATGGTTTTACATGAATGTTATTTACATTCACTGCTTATGCTTGACAATCAGCTTCTTCATGGTTGGGATTTTTGGATTTTAATTGGGTTAGTGTGAAAATAAAGTTTCAGGTGACTGTCCCCCCACTGCTTAGCACTCAAACAAGGCTTGAGCAGCTGGATTATTCAAAACTCAGTCTTCTTGGGTTGTTAGCCTCACCCATGGGCTTCCCTGCCTCTCAGAAAAATTAAAAGATAAAATTAAAAGGGTGAGATGTGGGAAAACTTAGTTAAGATGGGTAGCATTCTAAGCCATGGTACTTCGGGGCCACACCCATGGGTGGGGTGAGTGTCGAAAAGTTTAGCATTGGCCTGAGGATTGAGTCATGATGGATATTTAAGCAGACATCTTGGAATAAAATTCTCTCTCTGCATTTGACACCTCAACCTGGTACACGTGGTGTGCTTTCCTGGCGATTTTTCCACATGGGTCATCCAGGAATAAGTGGGCCCCGCCACAAAACTCGCGGGACACCGACACGCCGCCTTAATCTAGCACTTGGTAGGAGAGCAGGTGGATCTCTTTCAGTTCAAGGCAGCCTTGTCTACATAGTGAGTTCCAGGACAGCTAGGGCTACAGGGAGACCTGTCTTAAAAAGACAAAAAAAAAAAAAAAAAAGAAGCAAAAAGAAGCAGAGCGGACTGAGTATGAGCAAATAAGTAAAATACTGGAAATTAGAACTGAGCTCTCACTATTAGCCACTTGGTATTTGTGTGCATGTGTGTCCACATATGGAAGCCAGATGTCACAATGTTGTATTTGTTACTCTCCACCTTATTTAACAAGTAAACTGGAGCTCCCTGTTTCAGTTTGACTGACTGGCCCGCATCTTCTAGGATCTGCCTGCCTCTGCCTCCAAGAAGTGTTAGAATTAAAGGCTTTGCACAACACACAGTGACTCTTGTGGTGTGGTTTTTTTTTTTTTTTTTTTTTTTTTTTTGTCTGAGACAGGTCTTCCTGTAGCACCAGCTGGCCTGGCACTCACTATGTAGACCAGGCTGTCTTGAACTCCCAGAGATCTACATACCTCTGCGTCCGGAGTACTGGGATTAAAGGTGTGTACCACCATGCCTTTTTTGGAGTCTTGTTTGGGTTTGTTTTTTTTTTTTTTTTTTGAAATAGGGTCTCCCTATAGCCCCAGCTAGCCTGGAACTCACTTTGTAGACCAGGCTGGCCTTGCTTGAATTCACAAAGATCCGCCTGCCTCTGCCTCCCAAGTGCTAGGATTAAAGGCCTGCGCCACCACGCCCTGCTTTTGTTGTGTGTCTTATATACACATGCACCTCAACCTGAATTTCCAAATCAACCTTTTTATATATTAAAAACCAAGGACTCGGGCTGGAGAGATGGCTCAGCAGTTAAGAGCGCTGGGCCGACTGCTCTTCCAGAGGATTCGGGTTCGATTCCCAGCCCCCACATGGCGACTAAGTACACCATCTTTAAGCCGTACATGGTGGTGCACGCCTTTAATCCTAGCACTCGGAAGGCCTCAAAAAGACCAAAAAAAAAAAAAAAGAAAGAAAAGAAAAAAAGACACATAACAAATTTCTTAGCTCTGCTTACTGAATGGACCAAGATATAGTAACAGCCTCAGTAGCAATAACATCTACAACTAATCTCCAGATATTAGCTGCCAAAAGCCATTACCACTCAAAGAAACCAAGGAAGGCTAAGTATTGAATGAAATGGCTGACTCCAGGAGAAGAGCAGGAAAACACAGGATTTGCACGTTTTGCAACTGAAGACAAATCCTCAAAGAATGATAGGGACATATTAAAAGGACACAGGAAGCAGCAACAAAACATAAAGGGGCCTTCAAAGACCACATGTGGGTAATGAGTACATAATAAGAACAAAGACAACATACTAGCCAGCTGAAGAGTTATCTAATATGATGTACACTTCTACACTGATCTCAGAATATATAAACATGGGGTTGACAAAATGGCTCAATGGTAAAGGCACTTGCTTCCCAAGCTTGGAAACCTGAATTCAATTCTGGAACTCACACAAAGGACTCACTCCACAAAAGTTGTCCTCTGATCTCCACATGTGTGCTATGGCATTCACTCTCATTCAATCATTCATATTCATATTCATTCTCTCTCTCTCTGTCTCTCTCTGTCTCTCTCTGTCTCTCTCTCTCTCTTCCCTCTTTAAAAAAAAGGCAAAGAGGATAGACAAACCCAGGGACAGTGTAGGTAAAAGGGCAGGGCTGGGGAGATGGCTTAGCAGTTAAGAGCACCAACTGCTCTTGCAGAGGATCCAGGTTCGATTCTCAGCACCCACGTGGTGGCTAAGAACTATCTTTAAACTGAGTGTGGTGCATGTCTTTAATCCCAGCACTTGGGAGGCAGAAGCAGGGGGATCTCTGTGAGTTCAAGGTTGGTCTACAGAGCAAGTCCAGGCCAGGTGGGGCTGAAGTGAGACCCTGTCTCAAAAAGACCCCCAGGGCTGAGGGAGGCTCAGATCATGGAGTTTTAAGCCACACTAAAGAAGCAGTTTGAACTTGTTTTTAAAGATAAAGAAGAGAGTAAAGAGCCAGATGCAGAACAGGAATATGATTTGATCTTTACCTTTGATCAGAGGACAAAAAACTAGAAACACAAGTGAGAATCATGCATGAAGGCTGCAATCACAGTTCAGAAAAAGGCAAAAGGCCAAACTACTTTAATAGGAATCTGATGGCAGAAGCCAGAAATTCACAATGTATCTTGACTGACACTACCCTCAGTGTCCTAAATTTTTCATAGCACCCCTAGATCAAAACCAACAAGAACAACAACGATAATATATTCTTTTTTTAATTTTTTTAATTTATTTTTGTATGTGTATGAATGTACTGTCTGCATGTAGGTTTGTGCACCCGTGTCGTACAATGCCGCGGAGGTCAGAAGAGGGTGTCGGATTCCCCTGAAACTGGAGTTCTCCTGGAATTGGAGTTTCAGACGGTTCTCAGCCGCCATGTGGGTGCTGGGGATTGAACCCAGGTCCTCTGTAAGAGCGGTCAGTGCTCTTAACCGCTAGGCCATCTCTCCAGCCCTAATATATTCTTAAATTAAGAAGCTGGGTCCAACAGCAGCTTAAGATTAGGGTCTATGAGCTTACTGCATGCAGGCTTTGCACAACTTCCTCCACACTACACTCAGACTGAATGCATCACTTTCACTTTTCTGGTGATTTTCATGGAATACTGACTTTTTAATCACAGAAACCACTAAAAATATCTTCACAAACACATGAGGTCGTTGAAAGACTAAAGAATGCTGAAACTGGAAAGTACCTCCAACTTAGTTTGCAAAACATTGACAGATGTTACTATGCTTAACTTGCAAATAAAATTTATCCCATAATATCCCTTGACTTTGTTGTAATATCCTTTGGTATCTAAGTACAGAGTATGGGAATTATGGATAGAAATCATATTTAAGAGGTAAAAATCAAGCTGCCTTGAAAAATCAATGTATGGGTGAAGGCCTGGGCCATGGGGGCCTCTCTGACCCCACTCAAATGTTAGGTGCATGGTATGCTAGCAAGTAACAAGGAAATCTGGGAACAGGAAGATCAGGCTGGAAAAGCACATGGGATGGATGCAAAAGAATTTAAGTACTTTCTATTTATTGTGAAAAAAAATTCAAAATTACTGGGCCCAGCATGGTGGCACAAATCTTTAATCCCAGCACTCAGGAGGCAGAAGCAGGTGGGTATCTGTGAGTTCAAGCCTGGTCTACACAGTGAGTTTCACGACAACTGGGGTTACAGGGAAACCCTGTCTCAAAAAGGCAAATAAGGGCTACAGAGATGGCCTAGCAGTTAAGAGCACCAACTGCTCTTGCAGAGGACCCAGGTTCAATCCCCAGCACCCACATGGCGGTTGAAAACCGTTTTTAACTCCAGTTCCAGGGGAATCCGATGCCTTCTTCTGACCTCTGCGGCATCGCACAACACGGGTGCACAAACCTACATGCAGACAGTACATTCATACATATACAATAAAAATTAACAAAAAAAGGCAAATAAAAGAAAAAAAGTTCAAAAATAACCTGTAAAGTTGGAGGGTTCACACACATACAGTCTTCCTTCACTTACAGCTTGAGAATTTTTTTATTTTTAAATATTTTATTATTTTTATTTCATGTATGAGTGAATTGCTTGCATACATGTTAAGTGCATCCATGTTGTGCAATGCCCACAGAGGTCAGATGAGGGCGTTGGATTCCCTTGGAACTGGACTTATGATGGTTCTTAGCCACCATGTGGGTGCTAGGAACGGAACTTAGGTCCCCTTGCAGGAACAGTCAGTGCTCTTAACTACTGAGCCATCTCTCCAGCCCCTAGTTTGAGAATTTTAAAGACAGATTTCTTAGAGCCAAATGGAAAAGAACATCTTTATACTGTATCGCAAAGATTTTAGCACATTTCACACTAACACAAGATGTTCAGATTTAAAGAAGATGGTGTTAAGCACACACAATGTCCCTCTTCCTTCTGTTGAAGGCTTTCATAGCAAAACTGATACATATTTAAACATGGTTCTACAGGTTCTGCTTCTCCCTCCTACTTACCCATCTCACCTTACTACTTAGGAACCTAAGAAAAGCAACATATTCCACTTTGCTGCTGTGAAGGAGAATCACTGATGACTCAAATTGGACAGTGACAGAACTAGTCAGAAGTCAATACTAATTCCTCATATGTATTAATGCTATCATGGATTATCTAAAAATCAATTTTGCCCTTCCAAGCATCTGTGGCCAATCTGTTCTTGAATCACAGAGACAATGCAGGCAAGGAAGGGTGAAGGCAATACATCCAGAGAGTAACACCTACTTCTGAGGAACACACTGTCACAGCTTTATTCAAGTTGACACTTAAGTGTCAGCACCAGCAATGAGGCAACAACACTCAGGTAGACCCCCAGGCCTTCAGGTGGCAGGTCCCACGGCATCTGTCCTTGCCACCTGGCCACATGCTATGAGTCACTTTTCCTTCCACTGAAGACTATCAGTGCCTGATCTGATTAGCAGTGCAAATGTATACAGGATGAGCTAAAAGGAACAGAAGTCTCTTTTCCTTGGGCTACTTTCTTTAGTGCTGTTTCTTTTTTCTTTTTCTTTTCTTTTTTTTTTTTGTCTTTTCGAGACAGGGTCTCCGTATAGCCCCAGCTGTCCTGGAACTCACTCTGTAGACCAGGCTGGCCTTGAACTCACAAAGATCCACCTGCCTCTGCCTCCCGAGTGCTAGGATTAAAGGTGTGCGCCACCATGCCCAGCCACACTGTTTCTTAACTATCTCTCTTAGCACTGGTTTCAAATGGTTAAAGAGAGCAAAGATGGATTGCTTTTTACAGGTAATGCTTCTGCTTGGTACCTTGGAACATGGTCATCCTTCAGAGACAGAAAGATGTTCACAATGGGACAAACAGGGCTAGGACCAGAGAGAAAGTCTACCCCTGAAACATTGGAGAAATTGCAGAAAATTCACTTTAATAGATGTACATACTTTACTGTGAGCCAAGAACAAAGTTTAGAAGGAGGACCAAAAAAAATTAAATAAAAAATAAAAGGAGGACCAACACTTCTGAAAGCAACCAAGAATACTTACCAAGACACTTGAAAGGTATAACGATGTGACTCTTGCATTGCTTTTTGTCCCTTCGGCACCAACTGTCAATATTGACTGGCTGGTTTGCTTCCATCACATTTGTGATCTGCAGCTCTGGATATATCTGTTAAAAAGAAGGGGGAGACCCCAACACAGTAAACCATCCTGTAGACAACTAAACATTGTTAAGGAGAAACAGCTAGGCTTGCTTAGCCTCCAGCCTTGTCCTATATAAACCTCAAGTTCTACTCTGCTATTAGTCATTCTTAATAATCAAGTTAAAATAAATTGAACAACTAATTTTTTTGACAGTTTATATTTCTGACTGTTCCTGTAGATTCCACTTTAAAAAGGCATCTGTATTTAAGGGCAAATGAAGAAAGGCAGCTTTCAATCTAAAATTTGATTAGGTGTCAAGTTCATGTATAGGATATGTATACATTGCTGAGTTCTTAAACACTGAAGAGGCAACTGTATTGAAGAACCTGCTAATGAAGATATAGAACAGTAGTTCTACCTTATGTTAGTCCTTTGTTGTTAATGTTTTGAGACAGGGCCTCCCTGTAGCCCCAACTGGCCTAGAACTCACTATACAGCCTCTACCTCTATTGGGATTTAAAGGCATGTGTTACCACACCAGGCTCTATTTGCTAGTCCCAATAAGAAGTTAAAATACTTCATGTTCTTTTGTTACTGAACCAAAAGGTAAGCTGAATCAGATTCATGATGATCCTTCGTAATACTGGCAGCTTTCTAAAAATAAATAAAAAAACACAAACACACATATTTTGGCTTCCATCTTCCTGAAAACAGTAAGACAAAAGAACTCAGTACTTGCCAAGTTTCTGCAGTACTCCTGCAAAGAACTGGGAGCTCACAACACAGACAGACAAAACCTCTGCATGCAACATCTCAAATTATATCAGACATTTAGAAACAAAGGGCCTGGGGCTCCAGTTTTTAGTACTTTGGTCTTGGGTATTTAAAAAAAAAAAAGTAAAACAGATACAACCCTGACTCAGAAAAAAAGAGGATTACTGTTCTGGCAACATTCTTACCTCCTGACAGTACTGAAGAACTTCCTCCTTTGTTCCAAAGCAGCTCTTGGTGCCCGATGGGTCAGGTTCCCATTTCCCAGTTTGAATGTTCACATGCATATTCAGCTTCCCACAAAACATGGCAATTTGAGGCTCAGCAACAGCAAATCCTGTCCCAGCATTGGCTGCAAGAGCCTACCCAAAGGGGGGGGGGGGGGAAACAAACAGTCAAAAAGACCTGTACATAGGCACAGCCATTTGATGGTTCATACAGAATCAATAATTTACACCTGGAATACCCAGTACAGCTGCTTAATACATTTCAAGAAAGACAAAATGAAAAAAGAACCAGAAGGTGGGCAGCAGGCACCATAATAGGAATACAGCAGGAACACTTCAACTGTGGTCTGAAAAATAAAGAGAATCACCAAACCAGCAAAATGGCTCAGCAGGTAAAGTCACTCACCACCAAGCCAGATAAGCTGAGTTTGATCCCCAGGACCCACACAAGTAGAAGGAGAGAACTGACTCATCCAAGTTGTCCCCTGACCTCCACATGTACACCCTGGCCCTTGCCCCCACCCCCAAGTAAAACCGTAATAAAAGAATTAGCAAAAACTACAAGGAATTGAAGTACCTTCAAGTTTGAAAACAAGCATTTCAGGACAAAAGAAAATTAAATTCTACTTTATGTTTGTGGAAACTAATCTCTAAATTTGAGCAATTTTAATGGACTCATGGGTTAATAGATTCATTTTACCACTGAGCTATGTCTGCCCTTCTTTTTACAGTTTTTTTAGATGCTAAAAATTGTTTATTTTTATTTTATGTATACGGGTGTTTGCCTGGACACATGTGTGCATACCCATAGAGGCCAGAAGGGGGCACTGGATCTCTTCAACCTGGAGTTACAGATAATTGTTAGCTGCCATGTGGATGCTGGGAACTAAACCAGGGCTCTCTGCAAGAGCAGCCAGTGCTCTTAATACCTGAGCCAGCTCTCTTTTTCAGATCCCAGCCCTTCTTTTTACATTTTTATATTTTTGAGACAGGGTCTCGCTAAGTACCTGCCTCAGCTTCTCAAGTGGCTGGGATGACAGGCCTATGACACTTTTATCTTCATTTAAACAAATCCTTGTCCCAAGAAGTATGTTAGAATTTTAAAAGGACCTTTGGGGATACATATGAAACGAAAGCTGGCCTCTAACCTGACTGTGGTCTCTTCTAATACCAGCAAGTCTACTTTCACATACCAAATCCTGAAAGTAGAACATGGCTGGACTCCCAATAGGTTTAACTAAATCACTCATACAACAAAATACTTGTATCACTATATTGAGTAAAGTCAAATGCTAAAAGCTCAGGATATAAGCATCAGCAGAGTCATGACCCTACTTTCTTAGGGTTGCCAGTCTAGTGCCAAGTCAAAATTTATACAGAAAAGCATGACTAGATTCCCTGTTCTAAAGAGGAAGAGAACACAGTATTAAAGAAAAAAACATATGCACAAAGCATCAATAAAAACTAATTTAAAAAAAAAATAAAGAAAAAAACAAAAACAAAATGTGATCTAAGTCTGGATAGAGAGATGATCAAGGAAAGCAATACTGTGGAGCTCTGGAGATAGTGGTGGAGAGAATGGAGAAGCTCTGCAGCAGCGCCAGGTCCAGACAGTCTCCAGGCAGAAAGAACCTAAGCTTTCAGCATTGCAAGTATTGGGAGCACAAAATGACTACTCCCAAGTCACAGCTGATAATCATTCTGGTTGCAGGATGGCTGGTAAGTATGGTAAAGAGTGGACAGTAAACATGCAGGGAAATGGCTTAGAAAGCTTGGGGGGCGCCGGGCGTAGTGGCGCACACCTTTAATCCTAGCACTTGGGAGGCAGAGGCAGGTGGATCTTTGTGAGTTCAAGGCCAGCCTGGTCTACAGAGTGAGTTCCAGGACAGCTGGGGCTACAGGGAGACCCTGTCTCAAAAAGACCAAAAAAAAAAAAGAAAAAAAAAAAAAAAAAAAAAAGTCAGAATTAACATCACTGTGCAGCTTTACTGAAGGCATAGGACCTCTCTCCTTTTATAAGCAATTATGTGTTAAAGCAGGACAGCATTAGGTAATAAAGATGGTAGTTATTTATTTGGTTTGAGATATTTTCTAACAGCAGTATATGTTGCTAACGTTTTAATTCCAGTTTAGCTTTCTAATAAGTCTTTGTGCTTTCTTCTCTTATAGTAGTAAAAAGGAGGCAGATTTCAATAAACTATTCTGTTTTGTTATTAATCATTGGTGTTTAATTCCTCCCCCCCCAAATTTCATTTGGTAGCTCTTTGTTTTGTTTCTTTACTGTGTCTAATATTTATTACATTAAACTTTATCAGCAGGATGGATGTAGGGAAAAACAAAAAACATATATACTTCTCAGCATAACCTGTGGCTTCAGGCAGCTTCTTGGGATCTTGAGCATCCCCATGGATAAAGGATTACTGTAACGCTGAATGAATGCACAGACACCTGCGTTCTTCAAGGACACTGCTTGTAGGAGCCTTGCTTTACAACTCCTCAGGTCTATTTCTTGCCTATTTTTGAACTGTTACTAGTTAAGATCTCATTACAAAACAAGAAGGGTGCTGCCAAAGAATAACTGTGGAGTAGTTATTTTTTTACCTATCATAAAATGGCTTATGAAACAAAAATGCTTGATAATCCACTGAGATAAAAGTGATTATCTTGCCTCACAAATTTGGTGGTATTGGTTATGTTCTGTTAGCCCTGTGGCTTTTTTTTTTTTTTTTTTTTGTATTTTTGAGACAGGGTCTCCCTGTAGCCCCAGCTGTGCCTGCAACATGTCCTGTAGATCAGGTTGGCCTTGAACTCACAGAGAATTCTCACCTGCCTCTGCCTCTGCCTCCCAAGTGCTGGGATTAAAGGCATGTGCCACCATGCCCAGTTTAAAGACTGTTCTTAGCCACCATGTGAGTGCTGGGAATTGAACCCCAGTCCTCTGCAAGAGCAGTTGGTGCTCTTAACCCTGCCTCTTCTCCAGCCCCCAAGCTTTCTTTTTTTTTTTTTGGTCTTTTTGAGACAGGTCTCCCTGTAGCCCCGAGCTGTCCTGGAACCTCACTATTGTAGACCAGGCTGGCCTTGAACTCAAAAGATCACACTCCTGCCTGCCTCCCACTATTGCTAGGATTAAAGGTGTGCGCCACTACGCCCGGCGCCCCCCAAGCTTTCTAAGCCATTTCCCTGCATGTTTACTGTCCACTCTTTACCATACTTACCAGCCATCCTGCAACCAGAATGATTATCAGCTGTGACTTGGGAGTAGTCATTTTGTGCTCCCAATACTTGCAATGCTGAAAGCTTAGGTTCTTTCTGCCTGGAGACTGTCTGGACCTGGCGCTGCTGCAGAGCTTCTCCATTCTCTCCACCACTATCTCCAGAGCTCCACAGTATTGCTTTCCTGATCATCTCTCTATCCAGACTTAGATTTACATTTTGTTTTTGTTTTTTTCTTTATTTTTTTTTTAAATTAGTTTTTATGATGCTTTTTGCATAGTTTTTTTCTTTAATACTGTGTTCTCTTCCTCTTTAGCAACAGGGAATCTAGTCCTTGCTTTTCTGTATAAACTTTGACGTGGCACTAGACTGGCAACCCTAAGAAAGTAGGGTCATGACTCTGCTGATGCTTATATCCTGAGCTTTTAGCATTTGACTTTACTCAATATAGTGATACAAGTATTTTGTTGTATGAGTGATTTAGTTAAACCTATTGGGAGTCCAGCCATGTTCTACTTTCAGGATTTGGTATGTGAAAGTAGACTTGCTGGTATTAGAAGAGACCACAGTCAGGTTAGAGGCCAGCTTTCGTTTCATATGTATCCCCAAAGGTCCTTTTAAAATTCTAAAAACCATACGTGAATCCTTCTCATTGGACCGATGGTGATACTTTACCCGTCATGACTACTGTTGGCATTGTTGTGAACAACTGTGGAAGACGGAGAATGACGGTCATTGATATCTCTCACTGATTCACCTAATATCACCGCGTTGAATCATGACCATGTGGAGAAGGAAGTCGCATGGTCACGTAGTGAATATCAGGCATAGGATGAACATCATTCTCCTCCTCATCTGCCACAGTCGTATTTCCTCGTCCGTGATAATACATCCCAAACATCCATTGACATATTCATCCCAGTCAGTATTAATGATGATAATGGTCTTCGTATTAGGACAAGGATTTGTATTGTTAAATGGAGTAGATAAGAAATGTGTCATCTAGGCCTGTCAATCCCGCAGCACACTACGAGAAAGCTGAGGCAGGGTATATTGTTGATCTTAGCAGGAGGGACACCTGATGCTTCAATATAAAAAGTGTAAAGTTATAGGAATGGCTGGGATCTGCAAAAGAGAAAAGCTGGCTTAGTAATTAAAAGCACTGGCTGCTCTTGCAGAGAGGCCNTTTGCATACAAGTTTCTCCAACTGGAATATGTGAACCTTGGGTTGTTCAGAAATTTGGACATAGATACTTTCAAAATGGGTTTTCCAATGAATGTTTACTTACATTCACTTGCTTCATGCTTGACAAGCTTACTTCATGGTTTGGATTTTTGGATATTACGATTGGCCTTAGTGTGAAGATAAAGTTTCAGGTCTGACATGCTGCCCCTACCCCACATGCCCTAGCACTCAAAACGGGCTTGAGCAGCTGTCTATTCAAAACTCAGTTTCTTTGGGTTGTTAGCCTCACCCATGGCTCCCCTGCCTCTCAGAAAATAAAAGATAAAATTAAAAGGGTGAGATGGGGTGGGAAACTCTGTAAAGATGGAGCATTCTAAGCCATGGTACCTGCTGGGCCACACCCATGGGGTGGAGTGGAGTGGGGTCGAAAAGATGGAGCATTCGGCCCTGAGTATTGAGTCATGATGTATATTTAAGCGGACATGTTGAAATAAATTCTCTCTCTGCATTTGGACCATAACATGCGTCCACGTGGTGTGCTTTACTGTGCATATTTTCCACATGGGACATCCCAGGATTAAGTGGGCACCACCACAAATCTCTGCGGCGACACCGACAAAGCCGCCTTATCCCTACACTCTTGTGGGAGAGAAGAGCAAGGCATGGTCTCTTTCAGTTCAAGGCCCATGGTCTACATAGTGAGTGCCCAGGACAGCTAGGGCTACGGGAACCTTGTCTCCAAAAGAAAAAAAAAAAAAAAAAAGAATCAAAAAGAAGCAGGGACTGAGTATTGAGCAAATAAGTAAATATACTGGAAATTAGAACTGAAGCTCTCACTATGAGTCCACTTGGTATTTGTGTGCATGTGTGTCCACATATGGAAGCCAGATGTCACAATGTTGTATTTGTTACTCTCCACCTTATTTAACAAGATAACTGGAGCTCCCTGTTTCAGTTTGACTGACTGGCCAGCATGCTTCTAGGATCTGCCTGCCTCTGCCTCCAAGGTGTTAGAATTAAAGGCTTTGCCACCACACCAGTGCCTGTGGGGTAGGTTTTTGTTTTTTTTTTTTTTTTTTTTTTTTTTGTCTGCGACAGGGGAGGGTCTTCCTGTAGCACCAGCTGGCCCTGGAACTCATATTAGACCAGGCTGTCTTGAACTCCCAGAGATCTAACAACCCTCTGCGTCCGGAGTACTGGGATCAAATGTGTGTACCAACCATGCCCAGCGAGTCCTTGTTTTGGGTTTTGTTTTTTTTTTTTTTTTGAATAGGGTCGCCCTATAGCCCCACTAGCCTGGAACTCACTTTGTAGACAGCTTGCCTCTGCTTTGAATTCCACAAAGAATCCTCCTGCCTCTGCCTACCAAGTGCTATGATTAAAGTCATGAGCCACCACGCCCTTCTTTGGTTGTTGGTGTCCTTATATACACATGCAACTCAACCTTAATTTCGGAAGAATCAAGAAGAGAGCAACCCCCTGGAATTTGCCAGATCAACCTTTTTATAGATTATAAAAAACCAAAGGTGCCGTCTCGGGCTGAAAGATGGCTTCAAATCAGTTAGAGAATCGCTGGGGCCGACTTCTCTTCCGATGATTACGGGTTCGATGCCCAGCCCCCACATGGCACCTAAGAACACCATCTTAGCCGTAACATGGGTGGTGCACGCCTGTAATCCTAGCCCCTCTTAAGGCCTCAAGGAAATACCAAAAAAAAAAAAAAAGCACGAAACCTAAAGACCAAAACTCACACCTAACGACCGTTTCCTATATCTCATGCTGTACTTGAATTTACCACGATATATAACATCCTCAGTAGCAATAAATCTACAACTAATCTCCAGATATTAGCTGCCAAAAGCCATTACCACTCAAAGAAACCAAGGAAGGCTAAGTATTGAATGAAATGGCTGACTCCAGGAGAAGAGCAGGAAAACACAGGATTTGCACGTTTTGCAACTGAAGACAAATCCTCAAAGAATGATAGGGACATATTAAAAGGACACAGGAGCAGCAACAAAACTTAAAGTTGAGGAGCTTCAAAATGACCCAATGTGGGGGTAATAGAGTACTAATAAGACAAAGCCCACATCCTAAGCGCAGCTGAAGAATATTATCTAATATGATGTCCACTTCATCAAAACTGAATCTCCGAAAATATAATAAACATGGGGTTAGACCCAGTGCTCCCTGGATGGGGACGGCACTTGCTCCCAAGCTTGGAACCATGAATTCAATTCTGGAACTACCTCACACAAAGGACTCACGCCCAACAGTTGTCCTCTGATCTCCACATGGGTGCTATTGCATTCACGTCTCATTCAATCATTCATAATTCATATTCAATCCTCTCTCTCGCTGTCTCTCCTGTCTCTCCGTCTCTCTGTCCCTCTCTCTCATCTTCCCTCTTTAAAACAGGCAAAGAAGGATAGAACAAACCCAGGCCACCAAGTGGTCGGTAAAAGGGCAGGGCTGGGGAGATGCTTAGGCAGTTAAGAGCACCAACTGCGCTGCAGCGGATCCAGGTTCGATTCTCAGCACCCACGTGGTGGCTAAACTTCTTTAAATCTTTAAACTGAGGTGTGGTGGCAATGTCTTTAATCCCAGCACTTGGGAGGCAGAAGCAGGGGGATCTCTGAATTCAACAAGTTGGTCTCCAGAGCAAGGTCCAGGCCAGGTGGGGCTTGAATTGAGTACCCTGTCTCAAAAGACCCCCAGGGCTGATGGAGGGCTCAAGATCATGAGTTTTAGAGCCAACTAAAAGGCAGTTGAACTTGTTTTTAAAGGGATAAATAAGAGAGTACCAGAAGCCGATAATGCAACACATGAATATGATTTGATCGTTTACCTTTTGATCATATGGACAAAAAAGCTAAAACACAGGTAGATAATCAATTCATTTAATCTTTGTCAATACAGAGGTCAGAAAAAGGCAAAAGGCCAAACTACTTTAATAGGAATCTGATGGCAGAAGCCAGAAATTCACAATGTATCTTGACTGACACTACCCTCAGTGTCCTAAATTTTGTTCATAGCACCCCTAATCCAAACCACAAAGACAAGCAACGTATAATATATTCTTTTTTTTTAATGTTTTAATTTTATTTTGTATGTTTATGAAAATGTACATGTCTGCATGTAGAGTTTGTGCACCCGTGTCATAAAATGCCGCGGAGGTCATCAAGGAAGGTGTCGGATTCCCTGAAAACTGGCGTTCTCCTGGAATTTGAGTTTTTCAGACGTGTTCTCCTCAACCCACAGGTGGGTGCTGGGATTGTGAAGCCCAGGTTCTCTGAAGATCGGATCAGTGCTCATTAAACCAGCTCGGAGGGCAAATCTCTCCAGCCCTAATATATTCTTAAATTAAGAAGCTGGGTCCAACAGCAGCTTAAGATTAGGGTCTATGAGCTTACTGCATGCAGGCTTTGCACAACTTCCTCCACACTACACTCAGACTGAATGCATCACTTTCACTTTTCTGGTGATTTTCATGGAATACTGACTTTTTAATCACAGAAACCACTAAAAATATCTTCACAAACACATGAGGTCGTTGAAAGACTAAAGAATGCTGAAACTGAAGTACCTCCCAACTGAGTTTTCAAAACTTGACAGATGATGTACTAGCTTACTTGCAAATAAAAGTTATCCCATACTATCCCCAATTGACCTTTGTTGTAATAGCCTGTAGGTAATCTAAGTACGAGTATGGGAGTAATGGATAGAAACATATTTAAGAGGTTAAATCGCGGCCTTGAAAATCAATGTATGGGTGAATGCCCGGGGCCATGGGGGCCCTGCTCTGACCCACGCAAATGTTAGGTGCATGGTAAGGGGCTAGCAAGTAACCAGGAATCCTGGTAACCAGGGAAAGATCAGGCTTGAAAGCACTGGATTGATGCAAAAGAATGTAGTACTATTCTAGTTATGGTGGAAAAAATCAAATTACTGGGCCCAGATGGGTGGCACAAATCTTTAAATCCAGCACTCAGGAGGCAGAACAAAGTGGGTATCTGGTGAGTTTCAAAGCCTGGTCTAACACAGTGGAGTTTCCCGCCCACTGTGGTTACAGGGACCCACCTGTCCTCAAACAAGGCAGATAAGGGCTAACAGAAAAGATGGCCTAGCAGTTACATTAGAGTCGACCAACTTCTCTTGCAAGGACCATGTTAAACCACCAGCAACCAACATTGCGGTGGAAAACCGGTTTTTAACATCCAGTGTCCAGGGAATCCAGTTCTTCCTTCCCTGACCTCTGCGGCAAATCCGCAACACACGGGTGCACCAAACCTACCTGCAGACAGTACAGTATCAGATACAATAAAAATTAACAAAAAAGGCAAATAAAAGAAAAAAAGTTTCAAAAAACCTGTGAAAGTTGGAGGGGTTCACACCATATACAGTCTTTCCTTCACTTACGCCCGTGAGAATTTATTTTATTTTTTAAATATTTTATTTTTTGTTATTTCATGTATGCAGTGATGGCTGCATACATGTGTAAGTACACCAGTGTTTGGCAATGCCCACAGAGGTCAGATGAGGGCGTTGGATTCCCTTGGAACTGGACTTTCAGATGGTGGCTTAGCCACCATGTGGGGTGCATGAACTGAACTGAGTCCCCTTGCAGAACAAGCAGTGCTCTGAACTACTAGAGGCCATCGCTCCAGCCCAGTTGAGAATTTTAATAAAGACAGATTTCTTTTCGTTAGAGCCAAATGAGAAAAAAACATCTTTATACTGGATCCAAAGATTTTTTAGTAGCACATGTTTGCACACATAACACAAGAGGTTCAGAATTTAAAGAAGATGGTGTATAAGCACACCAAGTCCCTCTTCCTTCTGGTGAAGGCTTTCATAGCAAAACTGATACATATTTAAACATGGTTCTACAGGTTCTGCTTCTCCCTCCTACTTACCCATCTCACCTTACTACTTAGGAACCTAAGAAAAGCAACATATTCCACTTTGCTGCTGTGAAGGAGAATCACTGATGACTCAAATTGGACAGTGACAGAACTAGTCAGAAGTCAATACTAATTCCTCATATGTATTAATGCTATCATGGATTATCTAAAAATCAATTTTGCCCTTCCAAGCATCTGTGGCCAATCTGTTCTTGAATCACAGAGACAATGCAGGCAAGGAAGGGTGAAGGCAATACATCCAGAGAGTAACACCTACTTCTGAGGAACACACTGTCACAGCTTTATTCAAGTTGACACTTAAGTGTCAGCACCAGCAATGAGGCAACAACACTCAGGTAGACCCCCAGGCCTTCAGGTGGCAGGTCCCACGGCATCTGTCCTTGCCACCTGGCCACATGCTATGAGTCACTTTTCCTTACCTTCCACTAAGACTATCAGTGCCTTATCTGATTAGCAGTGGCAAATTATACAGGATGAGCTAAAGGAACAAAGTCTCTTTTCCTTGGGGCTACTTTCGTAGTGCTGTGTTCTTTTTCTTTTTCTTTTCGTTTTATTTTTTTTGTCTTTTCGAGACAAAGGGTCTCCGTATAGGCCCCCAGCTGTCCCTGGAACTCCTACATGTAGACCAGGCTGGCCCCTTGAACTCACAAAGATCCACCTGCCTCTGCCTCCCGAGTGCTAGGAATTAAAGGTTGCGCCACCATCACAGCCACACTGTTTCTTAACTATCTCTCTTAGCACTGGTTTCAAATGGTTAAAGAGAGCAAAAGATGGATTCTGTTTACAGGTAATAGCTTCTGCTTGGTACCATTGGAACATGGTCTCCTTCAGAGACAGAAAGATTTCACATGGGACAAACAGGGCTAGAACCAGAGAGAAAGTCTAACCCCTGAACAAAAAACATGGGAGAAATTGCAGAAATTCAATTTAATGATGTACATACTATTAACTTGTAGACAAAGAACAGAAGTTTAGAAGGAGACCAAAGAGAAATTAAATCAAAATAAAAGGAGGACCAACACTTCTGAAAGCAACCAAGAATACTTACCAAGACACTTGAAAGGTATAACGATGTGACTCTTGCATTGCTTTTTGTCCCTTCGGCACCAACTGTCAATATTGACTGGCTGGTTTGCTTCCATCACATTTGTGATCTGCAGCTCTGGATATATCTGTTAAAAAGAAGGGGGAGACCCCAACACAGTAAACCATCCTGTAGACAACTAAACATTGTTAAGGAGAAACAGCTAGGCTTGCTTAGCCTCCAGCCTTGTCCTATATAAACCTCAAGTTCTACTCTGCTATTAGTCATTCTTAATAATCAAGTTAAAATAAATTGGACAACTAATTTTTTTTTGAACAGTTTATATTTCGACTTTCCGTAGATTCCACTTTAAGAAGGCATCTGTATTTAAGGGGCAATGAAGAAAGGCGCTGTTCAATCTAAAATTGAATAGGATGTCAAAGTTCCGGTATAGGATAGTTATACATTGCTGGAGTTCGGAAACACTGAAGAGCAACTGTATTGAAAAGAAACCTGCTATGAAGATATAGAAACAGTAAGTTCTAACTTATGTTGTCCTTTGTTGTAATTTTTGGAGAAAGAGGGCCTCCCTGTAGCCCCACTGGCCTAGAACTCACTATATCAGCCTCAGACCAGCTAATTATTGGGATGTAAAGGCAATGGTGTTCCCCCCAGGCCTCTAGTTGCAGTCCCCATAAAATTTAAAATACTTCAATAGTTTCATAAAACTAAAAAAAAAAAAAAAAAAAAAAAAAGAAAAAAAAAAGAAAACCAAACAAAAAAATACGTTTCATGTTTCTTTTGTTACTGAACCAAAAGGTAAGCTGAATCAGATTCATGATGATCCTTCGTAATACTGGCCAGCTTTCTAAAAAGAAATAAGAAAACACAAACACACATATTTTGGCTTCCATCTTCTGAAACAGTAAGACAAAAGAACGCATAAACTTGCCAAGTTTCTGCAGTACTCCTGCAAAGAACTGGGAGCTCACAACACAGACAGACAAAACCTCTGCATGCAACATCTCAAATTATATCAGACATTTAGAAACAAAGGGCCTGGGGCTCCAGTTTTTAGTACTTTGGTCTTGGGTATTTAAAAAAAAAAGTAATACAAACATATACACACCACCCAAAAAACCCTTACGCAGATCAACAAGAGGATTACTCTTCTTCAACATTCTTCCTGCCTGCCCGTACTGAAGACACTTCTCTCCTTTGTTTCCCACACGCATCTCTTGGTGCCATATGGGTATGATTCCCATTTCCCGTTTGAATGTTCCACATTCAATATTCAACTTACCCACAAAACACATGGAATTTGAGGCTGCAGCAAAGCAACAGCAAATTCCTGTCCGCATTGGCTGTCAATAAGCCTACCCAAAGGGGGGAGGGGGGTGGGGGGGTGGGGGGTGGGGGGGGGGGGGTGTGGGGGTAGGGGGGGATTGTGTGGGGTGAAAAACATCAAAAAGACCTTTAACATAGGCACCTAAGTCCCGTTGGATTTCATACAATAATCATAATTTATCACCTGGAATACCCAGTACCGCTGCTTAATAACATTTCAAGGAAAGAACAAAAATGAAAAAAGCACCAGAAGGTGGCCAGCAGAGGCAACCATAATATGAGATACCAGCAAGGAACACTTCAACTGTGGGCCCTGAAAAAATAAAAAGAACACCAAGAAGCCACAAAATTGCTCAAGCAGGTAAGTCACTCAACACCGAAGCCATATAAGGCTATTGATCACCGCCAGACTCACACAAGAGAAGGAGAGAACTGACTCATCCATCCAAGTTGGTCCCCCTGACCAATCCACAATGTCAATCACTGGCGCCCGCTTGCCCCACCCCCAATAAAACCGTATAAAGAATTAGCAAAACGACAAGGAATTAATACCTTCAGTTTTGAAAACAATCATTTCAGGACAAAATAAATTAAAATTCTAACTTTATGTTTGTGGAAACTAATCTCTAAATTTGAGCAATTTTAATGGACTCATGGGTTAATAGATTCATTTTTACAACCACTGAGCTATGTCTGCCCTTCTTTTTACAGTTTTTTTTTTTTTTTTTTTTTTTTTTATTTTTATTTTATGTATACGGGTGTTTTGCCTGGACACATGTGTGATACCTAAGGCCAGAAGGGGGCACTGGGTTATTCAACCTGGAGTTTACAGATAATTGTTAGCTGCCATGTGGATTGTGGGAACTGAACGAGTGGCTTCTCTGCAAGAGCAAGACCAGTGCTCTTAATACCATGAGACACTCTCTTTTTTTCAGATCTCCAGCCCTTCTTATTTACTTAGATCTGTTTATAGCTTTTTTGAGACGGGTCTCGCTAAGTCCCGTCACTCAGCTTCTATCAAGTGGTGTGGGATGACAGGCCTATGACCTTTTATCTTCATTGTAAACAAATCCTTGTCACAAAAGTTTTAGAATTTTAAAAGGACCTTTGGGGATACATATGAAACGAAAGCTGGCCTCTAACCTGACTGTGGTCTCTTCTAATACCAGCAAGTCTACTTTCACATACCAAATCCTGAAAGTAGAACATGGCTGGACTCCCAATAGGTTTAACTAAATCACTCATACAACAAAATACTTGTATCACTATATTGAGTAAAGTCAAATGCTAAAAGCTCAGGATATAAGCATCAGCAGAGTCATGACCCTACTTTCTTAGGGTTGCCAGTCTAGTGCCAGTCAAATTTATCAGAAAAAAGCAGTGACTAGATTCCCTGTTCTAAGAGAAGAGAACACAGTATAAAGAAAAAAACTAATGCACAAAAGCATCATAGAAAAACTAATTATAAAAAAAAAATAAAGAAAAAAACAAAAACAAATGTGAATCTAAGTCTGGATAGAGAGATGATCAAGGAAAGCAATACTGTGGAGCTCTGGAGATTAGTGGTGGAGAGAATGGAGAGAGCTCTGCAGCAGCGCCAGGTCCAGACAGTCTCCAGGCAGAAAGAACCTAAGCTTTCAGCATTGCAAGTATTGGGAGCACAAAATGACTACTCCCAAGTCACAGCTGATAATCATTCTGGTTGCAGGATGGCTGGTAAGTATGGTAAAGAGTGGACAGTAAACATGCAGGGAAATGGCTTAGAAAGCTTGGGGGGCGCCGGGCTAGTGGGCGGCACACCTTTAATCCTAGCATATTGGGAGGCAGAGCAGGTGGATCTTGTGAGTTCAAGGCCCCTGGTCTACAAAGTGTATCCAGACAGCTGGGGCTACAGGGAGACCCTGTTCAAAAAACCAAAAAAAAAAAAGAAACGCTTGGGGCTGGAGAGAGATGGCAAGGGTTAAGAGCACCAACTGCTCTTGCAGAGGACTGGGGTTTCAATTCCCAGCACTCAATGGTGGCTAAGAACAGTGCTTTAAACATGGCATGTGGCACATGCCTTTAATCCCACACTTGGAGGCAGAGGCAGAGGCAGGTGATCTCTGTGAGTTCAAGGCAACCTGATCTACAGGACAGTTTTCGGCAGAGGCTAGCTGGGCGCTACAGGGAGACCCTGTCTAAAAATACAAAAGAAAAAAAAAAAAAAAAGCCACAAGGGCTAACAGAACATAACCAATACCACCAATATTTGTGAGGCAAGAATACTTTTATCTCAGTGGATTATCAGCATTTTTGTTTCATAAGCCATTTTATGATAGGAAAAAAATAACTACTCCACAGTTATTCTTTGGCAGCACCCTTCTTGTTTTGTAATGAGATCTTAACTAGTAACAGTTCAAAAATAGGCAAGAAATAGACCTGAGGAGTTGTAAAGCAAGGCTCCTACAAGCAGTGTCCTTGAAGAACGCAGGTGTCTGTGCATTCATTCAGCGTTACAGTAATCCTTTATCCATGGGGATGCTCAAGATCCCAAGAAGCTGCCTGAAGCCACAGGTTATGCTGAGAAGTATATATGTTTTTGTTTTTCCCTACACATCCATGCTGATAAAGTTTAATGTATAATTTAGCACAGTAAGAAACAAACACCATATCAATGAAATTTGGGGGGGGGGAATAAACACCAATAATAATAACAAACAATAGTTTAATTGAACTCTGCCTCCTTTTACTACTTCTAATAAGAGAAAAAGCACAAAGACTTATTAGAAAGCTAAACTGGAATTAAAACGTTAGCAACATATACTGCTGTTAGAAAATATCTCAAACCAAATAAATAACTACCATCTTTATTACCTAATGCTGTCCTGCTTTAACACATAATTGCTTATAAAAGGAGAGAGGTCCTATGCCTTCAGTAAAGCTGCACAGTGATGTTAATTCTGACTTTTTTTTTTTTTTTTTTTTTTTTGTGAGACGCTGCCTGAACTCTTTTTTTGGAGACAGCTGACCTGGAACTCTGTAGACCAGACTGGCCTTGAACTCACAGAGATCCACCTGCCCCTGCCTCTCAAGTGCTAGGATTAAAGGTCACAAACGACTTAAAGGCGGTTCTTAGCTGCCATGTGGGTGCTGGGAATCAAACCCAGGTCCTCTACAAGAGCAGTCAGTGCTCTTAACTGCTGAGCCATCTCTCCAGCCCCAATTCCGACTCTTAAAGGTATGTGGGAAAAATGAACGCACTTATATTTAAAGGTAATACTCTAAAAGTGCTTTATTAAAACAAATTATTAAAAGATATAGAGGATATAGAGGATGTATTGACCTCCATGGTTGACCCATAAACTGCACTTTTTTTTTTTTTTTTTGTCTTTTTGAGACAGGGTCTCCCTGTAGCCTCAGCTGTCCTAGAACTCACTATATAGACCAGGCTGGCTTTGAACTCACAGAGATCAGCCTGCCTCTGCCTCCCAAGCACTGGGATTGTACCACCATGCCCGGCATAAACTGCACATTTATACAGTTGAAACTCTTGTGGTCTTTTAGACAACAACCATAATGAATAACATGTGGAACATAACTGAACATAATATACAAGACAATTATGTTCAATTTTCACACTGAAGCTCAAGATGTATATACCAAAAAACCAGCTTCTTTTGTGACACCCCTATCTAAGGAGTGTGGCTAGAAATTTAAGACTGCAACTGGGTTTCTATGGTGTTAAGAGTGTGTGCATGGATGTGTAAGTACAAACTAGTTTTCTTCCTAAATATTTTCTTTCTACTTCAAAAACCCAGATAGAAATAAATGAAGGAGCTAGGCATGATGATATACACCTATAATACCAGCACTCAGGAACTTGAGGCAGGAAGATAGCTAGGGAAAGGAAATAGATGGACAGGGGATAGGGTAGGAGGGAACAGAGGGTGGATCAAGGAGAAGACGACAGAGCAGAGAGAGGGGAATCTAAGAACACAGGATAAATGTACAAATGAAAAAAACAAAAGGAACATGTTTCCTAAAACCACTACAAATGAATTAAATGTAAAGGTTTCTAACCAATGTTGCCTAACTATGTGTTGTCTTACATGTATCCTTTAACATTAAAGGCAGCTACTAAACGAATAGGATTTGGGCTGCCATACTTAACCATTCAGAAAACTTAGAGGAGACAGGTGGATCTCTGTGAGTTCCAGGTCAGGGGTACCTAAAAAGATCTTTTTTTTTTTTTTTTTTTTTTTTTAAAGACAGAGAGGAGGGCGGGGTGGGGCGTGGTGGCGCATGCCTTTAATCCTAGCACTCAGGAGGGAGAGGCAGGCGGATTTCTGTGAGTTCAAGGACAGCCTGGTCTACATGGAGAGTTTCAGGACAGCTGGGGCTACAGGGAGACCCTGTCTCAAAAGACCAAAAAAAAAAAAAAAGACAGAGAGGGAAGGAAAAGAGCATTCACCCCTTTAATCTCCCAATTGAATACAGCTAAGAAACAGTGTTGATTAGTATGTGAGCTCAACAAGCCACAACCTTGAAATGGCCGATTTCAGTGCAGGCAGCCATTCATCAGCACCAAAGATTATGTTCCACATGTTACTCATTATGGTTGCTGGCTAAAAGACCACAAGAGTTTCAACTGTATAAATGTGCAGTTTATGGGTCAACCACAGAGGTCAATACATCAGTGGTAAGTGCTTTTGATTTCTACACTGAGATAGTAGTGTAACCTTCCCTAAAGAGAATCTAAAATATCAGAGGTTAAAGCAACAGGAAGAAAGAGGAAAACAGCAACAGAGCTTTATATCTGTTACCACACCAAGAAAAAGGAGAGTAACTGGAATCAATCCAGACAGCTAATAGGCTACAGTGATTCACTTCTGAGTTCAGAAAGATTAATCCTTGTGGTCATAAGAGACTCTAAAGAAGGTATCCTCTAAATATAAAAAGCCTCTATGGACCACGTCTAGGAATCAACTAATCAAACATACCAACCTCACCCAGAGTATGATAGGGTCATTTTTCCTATAATATGTGTACTTCTTTACTTGGAAATGTTCTTATTTAATGTGCTCTCCATTTCCTTAAGCACTGACCCTGCCTTGATCCATTACATCAACATATAAATCAATCTGCTTCCTAATCTAACATGTTACAAATGGGACTTCACTGCCATGTCAGCACTCCTGATATCCTGTGAACCTGGAATCCTCTATGAAAGAAAATTAATGCCCCATGTGTTGGCACTTAAGCCCGTTCCTGTGATCTATGCACACTGCAGCACTTTCAAGGTTTTGAAAACAAACTGCATCAATTGCTTTCCCAGCCAGTGCTTCCACTTAATAATTCATTCTTAATAAGAAATTCCACTTTATTAATTTGGCTCAGGGAAAAGAGTTCAGCTATCCAAGGCAAGGAATTTAACTTGGTAAAAAGTGCTTCTAATAATGTGAATCTCTGAAATAGCTTAAAGAAATAAAGAGTAAATATACTATATCCAAATCAACCTACAGTAAGTCAGGACCTTTAATTATCATTTCAAGAAGTGTAACGCCTGGGGCCATGTAAGCTCTACCTGCTTCACAAAGCTACGCAGGACCAATGCACCTTTCCTATCCTATAGCCAGTATGTAAGCACAGTGCAGTCTTAAATTTCTTTCCTCAATAAAGCTACTGTGCCAGAATCAAACCTAGTTGAGGCTTTGTTAAAGTGGTGGTAGTAGTAGTCAAGTGGTAGCATCTTCCAAAGGGCAAGCATTCTTCGGCTACAGGAAAATGGCCTTTCCTTGGATGGAAAGACACAGCTTACAATGGCAACCAGCCATGTGAAAGCAAGCCAACAGTTCAGCTCTAATAAACACTGAATGAGGCAGGCCTCTGCAGCATCTCCCTACCATGTACAGGCTAGTGATAGAAAAGAAACTACCTTAAAAAAGAAAGAAAAAAGAAAAGATACAACCTAACTTGAAGGCCCTATTCTTTTTCTTGTCTTTTTGAGACAGGGTCTCCCTGTAGCCCCAGCTGTCCTGGAACTCACTCTGTAGACCAGGCTGGCCTTGAACTCACAAAGATCCACCTGCCTCTGCCTCCCAAGTGCTAGGATTAAAGGTGTGCACCACCACGCCCGACTTAACCCTTTTCTTTTAAAAGAAAACTCAATATGCCAAATTTGAAAACCCTATATACCCTTTTCATTTCTCTTCTAGTGCTGCATAAAGTCACAATTCATAAATTATAATAACTCAAGTCTGTGCCCACAAACTTTCACCAATATTTACTTAACAAAGTGAAATAGATCCTGTTCCTTAGCACACTCTCCAGCTATTTCACTAACTACAAAAAGAACAAAGTACTTTAGCATGAAGATTAATTAAGACTCATTAAGACACTAGTGTGAACTTCACCAGCAACAAGGTAAGTTTTAAATGATCAGGGAAAAAAAAAAAAGGGACAGTTTTAAATCAGAAAAGACTACGCACAAATGACAAGTGAGTGCAATGTGGGAGTTTGAACAGGATCACAGATCAGGAAAAGGACATCAGAGGGGAAACTGGAGCAATCCTTTGCATAAACCAGGCCAACACAATCTCCTGTAAATGCTGTGGGTTACGTAAGTCGTTAATTCCAATGAAAGGCACAGGAGAACTCTGCAATATTGTCAGCTTTTACTTTACACATAAAATTTCATCAAAATAAAGTTTTGAGGGCTGATATAGCTTACCAGTATAGTACTTGCCTAGCATGAATGATCCATGGGTTATATCTCTAGCACCACCAGAATAATAAAGTGGTTTTTGTTTTTAGTTCTCTTCAAGTGCCTAGATGGTACTCTGGAGGGCAGTCTCAATCTTACAAATCTAGACTGTTGAAAAGGGAGAAGACAAGCTGGGCATGGTGGCACATGCCTGTAGCTCCAGCTGCGGGGAAGACAGGTGGGAGGACTGTGGGAGTGCAGAAGTTTGAGGCCAGAATGGCAACAAAGCCAAATCTCACCTCGAAGTTATAATAACAAATCAACAACAACAACAATGGGAGGACTGGAAAAGAGGAAAAGGGGGAAAGAAGAAGCATAGAGGGAAGAAATACACTTTTAAGTCAGGTAACTAGTAAGGCTAATCAGAACAGACTCACTACCTGAAAAGCATGCATCCTAAAACAGTACGTTATATGTATTAAATATATTAATATTAAGCCCTTTGAAACTGCACTTTGGGTTGATGGTTAACCTTGTCAAGTTTCACAACATTTAAAACTATCTAGAAGACACACCACTTTTAAACATGTCTAAGGGTATTTCTGAAAAGGTTTCACAGAAAGGAAGACCCCCCTGCAACGTGGGTACACATCCCTTGCACAGGGGTCCTGGACTGAACACAAAGGAGAAAGCAGGAGCACTAGCACCCATCACTAACTTCTGACTGAGACACACTGGCTGCCACAGTGAGAGCTGCTCTCTTCACTGCACCTCCCCTTCCATGTAGCGCACTTTCAACTATGACCCAAAAAGTCCTCTTTAAGTTGCCTTTGTGAGGAACTGTCACAGCACTGAGAAAAGTAACTGATAACTATGGTTTGGAACCTTTCCAGTATCTTCTTCAACAGCACAGACAGGGAGCTGTGACTTTTAAAAGTTCAAGCTTCAAATGTTTCAAGTTACTATTTGACAAATTAGCAAGACTCTTTAATAAGCATGTTCTGATTTTAACAGCAATATGAAGAAAAATCTGTTATTAAAATGATAGCATTACAATTGAAAATTCTAAAATTAAAAAAAAATTGGTCAAAAAAAAATATTCTGGGCGGGGTGGCGCACACCTTTAATCCCAGCATTCAGGAGGCAGAGGCAGGCAAATCTCTGAGTTCAAGGACAGCCTGGTCTACAGAGTGAGTTCCAGGGCAGCTAGGGCTACAGGGAGACCCTATCTCAAAAAGACACAAAATTTTTTTAAAACTCTTACTCATTTATTGTGCATGTGTGTGGGCTGCATGCATATGTCATCGCAAATGTGGAGGTCAGAGGACAACTGTACAATTCTCTCCTTCCACCATGTGGGGCCCAGGGAGCAAACTCAGGTTGTTAGGCTTGGCTCACTGAACCATTTGGCTGGACTACAGTTTAAAATTCCTGGCCTTTATACTTGAGCTTAATTCTAATTAGAAACAGGTAAACTAGGTGTAGGGAAAAATTCTAAGCATAAAAAAACTATTATCCTTATAATGACATATACCAGCTGTTGGGCATTATTTTCAGACACAATAATTTATACCATCAACCTCTGCTGTTATTACAGCTTTAAAATATTAAAGCATAAATATCATTTTTCAGACTGAAACAGTTTAGTTTGTCTCCAGGGCTTTCTACAGGACCATGGTAATTTGTCCAACTGAATTACATTGGTAAAAAAAACAAAACAAAACAACAAAAAAAACCCCAAGAACTGTAATTTAATACAAGTTTGTCTTTCAAGCCGGGTGTGGTGGCACACGCCTTTAATCCAGCACTTGGGAGGCAGAGGCAGGTGGATCTCTGTGAGTTCAATGCCAGCCTGGTCTACAGAGTGAGCTCCAGGCCAGCTGGGGCTACATGGAGACCCTGTCTCAAAAAGACCAAAAAAAAAAAAAAAAACAAAAGAGGGGCGGGGAGAGAAAGAGAGGGGAAGAGAGGAAGGGGGAAGAGGGGAGGGAGAGAAGGGGAGGGGAGAGAAGGGGAGGGGAAGAGAGGGGAAGAGAGGGGAGGGGAGGGGAGGGGAGGGGACGGGAGGGGAGGGGAAGGGAGGGGAGGGGAAGGGAGGGGAGGGGAAGGGAGGGGAGGGGAGGGGAGAAAAGAGAACTCCCAAGAAACAATCCCTAAGGCTGACTGCTGGCTGGTCACACACACTTGCACATGGGCCTCTCTCATTCCCTAAGGCTGCCTGCTGGTCACACACACTTACACATGGGCCTCTCTCCTGTGCAAATACACATTTTTAAAGATTAAGTTTTGCCAGGTGTGGTGACGCACGCCTTTAATCCTAGCACTTGGGAGGCAGAGGCAGGCGGATCTCTGTGAGTTCAAGGCCGGCCTGGTCTACAGAGTGAGCTCCAGGCCAGCTGGGACTAAAGGGAGACCCTGTCTCAAAAATACCAATAAAAATAAAAATAAAAAAATAAAGATTAAGTTTTGTGATATGAGCTTATGTAAAACATTTAACAAAGTCACTAGACCTTTAGTAAACAATGGTTTTAAAATAAATTTTAATAATGAAGTGTTTGAAATAGTGCTAGAAGGAGCTCTTCAAATGCTGGTGGCATTATTAACAGGATTTAAATGACTTAATCTGTAGAACAAAGCTACTAACATACCTATTCTCTCTCAGGTCTGTTGTGGGGATTAAATTAAGATAATGCACAGAAGCACTAAGTGCAGGGCCTGCTGCAAAGCAAGCATCATTATCATTGAGCTGGCTCCTGAAGATTTAATTCTCTCTGGCTGCAATTACACAGAACTGGGCTTAAATTATAGGCACTCAAGTGAAGAACTCACGAGGATCCCATGTGACTATATCCATCCTTCTAAAATCCAGCATGGCAAGAAATAGGCTTAAAAGACTATGCATTATCTCTTTACATATTAAATTTGGACATGGATAAAGTAGGTTGCATCAATACTCCATATTTTATTTTGTGGAAATTCAGTCATCATCACATGTTTATATCAACACTCTACCATTTAAAGGAAAACTGCCAGGAGTGGCTGGCTTACTAGCTCTGAACCACTTTCCACTGGGCTCAAAAGTAAGGTCAAGATGAATCTTATTACTACTGAAGCACTTCTGTCATAAACAGTATTGTAAGCTAGGGCTTGGTGGCACACGCCTTTAATCCCAGCACTCAGGAGGCAGAGGCAAGCACATCTCTGTGAGTTCAAGGCCAGCCTGGTCTACATAGTGAGTTCTAGGACAGCTGGGGCTACAGCCAGACCCTGTCTCAAAAAGACAAAAAACCACCACCAACAACAACAAAAACCCAAAACAAAAACAAAAAAATACCCCAAACAAAGAATATTATAAAGACTCAGCAGTAACCTAGCTTCAATGCCACATGAGCACTATGAGTCCCCTCACAATATCAATAAAACAAAACAGTGTTAGAGAAGTTCTTTCTTATGTGTATACCATGTACTCTGATCACATTCACACATATACGGCCCTCATTTGTTTTGTTGATTGCATTCTATCTACTTACTAGCTATGAAACCTTACGGAACAAACTTAAAAAAATTAGTTTATTGCAATAAATGATAAAAACAAGTGTGAGAGTCTGGTACAGACAACAGATAAAATTCTACTTTCCCAAAACTTATACTGCATGAGAAATAGCCCTCGAAACAAAGACATCCCCCACTGCATTGCATTTTACCAGGGCTCCACAGCAGTCATTCGTCATACTTATGAGGTGTGCTGGTAAGTGCAGTGGTCAGGACATCAAGAAGCTTCTGCATTATTAATATAATACCATCTAAATCGTGTGGACTCAACACTTAATCTTTGAACTCACTGGCTAGCACTACTTAGGCAGTTACTAAGTAGCATGTGGAGGGTTAGGGAGAATGTACAGTAATGAATTTATGGAAGTCTTAAATGGGGGATGGGGGTCAACTTCAAGTACCAAACACCCAGAAAATGTTGGTTAAATATTTGTAGTGAAATATGTTCAATCCTAATCATTCTTAGTCACAGATGATAATAACAGAATAATGGGATGGGTCTCTACAGAATATCCAAACTCTCAAATTATAAGAACCTTTACCCAATCTGATGCTCTATGTTTTGTTTTCAGAAGCATCAAGTCTGGGGCTGGAGAGATGGCTCAGTGGTTAAGAGCACCAACTGCTCTTGCAGAGGACCTGGGTTCAATTCCCAGCACCCACATAGGGGCTAAGAACCATCTTTAAGCCAGGTGTGGTGGCATGCGCCTTTAATCCTAGCAGAGGTAGGAGGATCTCTGTAAATTCAAGGCCAGCCTGGTTTACAGAGTGAGTTTCAGGTCAGCTGGGGCTATACGGAGACCATCTCAGAAACAAAACAAAACAAAACAAAACAAAACAGAAGCATCAAGTCATTGTTAAGTAACTTTAAGCATATTTTTTTAATTATATATATATATATATATATATTTTTTTTTTTTTTTTTTTTTTTTTTTTTTGGTCTTTTCAAGACAGGGTCTCCCTGTAGCCCCAGCTGTCCTGGAACTCACTCTGTAGACCAGGCTGGCCTGGAACTCACAAAGATCCGCCTGCCTTTGCCTTCCAAGTGCTAGGATTAAAGGCATGCGCCACCATGCCCGGGAAATTTTATATTCTTTTTTATGTATATGAATGTATAGCCTGCATGTATATAAGTGCGCCAGTGCCATTCAATGCCTGCAGAGGTCAGAAGAGGGCATCAAGATCCTCTGGAATTTGAATTATAGGTGGCTGGTAGCCACCATGTGGGTTCTGAGAATCAAACTCAGTCCTCTACAAGGGCAGCCAGTCCTCTTAACCACTGAGCCATCTCTCCAGACCTATAATATTTTATATTTGTAGAGAAAATCATATTTCTTCAAATAATTCTATTCATCAGACAATTTTACTGAAATAACCATTTAACTTGGTGATTTTACCAAGGCTGAGAGACTGGCCAAAATTCCATTTTGGCTGAAACACACGCGACTGTGATGTGGAGACTTAAACTATGAAGACAATATGTCAAAGACTTGAAAGTGATTCCACACTGGCTCACTCTCCCTTTATTACAGTTTGGAAAAGTTAAGAAAATCAGTCCCTTTACTAGAAAACAGTCATGACTTCACATATAGGAACATTTTTACTAATGTTTTCAAGCAGAGGTTCCCCTGACACCTGTTGGGGGCTAACAAGGTCTACAACAGGTTCTTGGTGGCATCCTGAAAAGTGAGAAATGTAAGACTGGATGGAAGGCTGGTGGTGTAGCTCAGTGGCAGACTGCTGGCCTAGACTGAATGAAGCTCTGGGTTCAAACTTCAGCCCCCCTCCCCAAAAGCCTGTGTATATGTGCGTATGTGTGGAATCGGTGTGTTCACACACACATATATAAGGGTACAGATTCACTGTCTTTTCTTGGGAATGACTGTCCTGAATTCTACAACCATTTATTATTAAAGTCTCTTATAAAGTGACAGCAATAGTAAATGGGTAAATCTGCCTTTAAAATAAATATTCTTTTTCTAATATGAAATATCAACTTTATCTACCCAACACTTTCCTCATTGAGTTGGTGATATAGCTCAGTGATGAAGGTGTTTCCTACCAAGCTGAGTTCCAACCCTGGGACCCAGGTGAATGACAGAACCAACTCCCCAAGTTGTCCTGACTGCCACGTGCATATCCCACCAACAAAATAAATGTTAAAAAATTATTTAAAGCAAACCCAATAAGCCACAGACTTAGCTCTTTATTTCTAAGATTCGATGATGCTGAAAGGCAAGAAATTCTTAGGTGAATAACCTCTATCTTTCTCTATAACTGGTAAAGATAAAAAAGTGACAAAATGATTTTCATAGGGCCGGGAGAAGTTCCTATTTTAAAACAAAACAAAACAAAACACAGTTCTGTGAAACACATTACTAAGCACAAGGAATATTAAGATACCAATCTTGATTAGCAAATTATTTTAGCTTCTAATGTCCATTAAAACTGTAAAAATAAGAAAAATATGGAAGTTCTGCCCCCTTGTCAGCTTCAAAGCAAGTCAAACGGCGTGTTTCTTATGATTTATGTAGCATTTAAATTTAAAAGCAAACAGACTGCACTATCAGCTTGCACCAGATCTGCTTTCAAACAATAATTCTTCCTGTCTTGGACTGCTGCCCATGCATTACTGTAATTATCAGCAATTTTAAAAAATAAAGTAATAAAGCTAATACACTTCACAAGTCGGTATGTTTACTGCTTGCTGCATGGGCCATTAATTAGTCTTTCTTAGTTCAAACCATCTAACTACTAAATAAAAGTATAAAGGATAGGGAAAGCTACATGCAAGTAAAAAGCATGAGTAAGGATGAAGACGTATGAACACATCCCCACACGGTGCAAAGTACAACGCTGTTGTTCTGCTAATCAGGTGGCTGGCGAGTTGCATCAGCTTTTACTCTTCAAGATCCTCTCTCCACCCAACAATGAGTCACCTCCAGCCAGAACACACTATTCAACATAGTTAGCAGGGCCTATGAGGCCCACCATGCGGTAGCCTCTGATCTGATCCATGCATGGTCAATGTTAGGCCCAAGCCAAGATGTATCACCCCAGATCCTCCACCTCCGATTGCCTTTTCACTAGCTGGCTGTTCCTTAACAAGGTGTGATTTCATCTTTCAGGCTTTCTGATAATCCTACCTATGTAAAGGCTCCTCCTCGGCCTTGCTCATTTACCTGCCAGATCCATTTCATACCACCAGAATTTAAATTCCTCTTTTTCTAACCTCCAACTAGGAACAATATAACACAGTAGGTAACCAATTATTTTCAGAAGAGCCTGAGCCCTTTGTTTTTAATCAACATATTTCTCTAAACTAGCATTAATCAGAAACAGTGATTTCTAAGTAACACAATATTACCTTGCATATAAGCCAGATCCAAAAACAACCACAATACTAAGAAACATATTGTTGGGGGATAGAGAGATGGCTTAGTGGTTAAGAACACTTGCTGTTTTTGCAGAGGACCTAGGTTTAGTTCCCAAGAACCCACACGGTGGCTAACTGTTAACTCCAGTTCCAGGGGATTTGACACCATCTTCTTGCCTTTGTGGGTACTGCATGCACATGGTATACTTATATACAGACAAAACACTCATACGCATAAAAAATAATAAATATTTTGTGTTGCTGGGTGAGAAGGCCCACGCCCTTAATCCTAACACTCTGGAGGCTCCAGACAGAGTTATCTCTCTGAGTTCAAGGTCAGCCAGGTCTAGGTAAGAGTTCCAGGCCAAGGGCTGGAGAGATGGCCTAGCGCTTAAGAGCGCCGACCTCTCTTACACAGGACCCGGGTTTGATCCCCAGTACCCACATGGCGGCTGAGAACCGTCTGAAACTCCAATTCCAGGAGAACTCCAGTTCCAGGGGAATCCGAGACCCTCTTCTGAACTCCGCGGCGTTGCACGACACGGGTGCACAGACTTGCATGCAGACAGTACATTCATACACATACAGAAATAAATAAAATTAATAAAAAAAAAAATTAAAAAAAAAAAAGAGTTCCAGGCCAAGCCGGGCGTGGTGGCGCACGCCTTTAATCCTAGCACTTGGGAGGCAGAGGCAGGCGGATCTTTGTGAGTTCAAGGCCAGCCTGGTCTACAGAGTGAGTTCCAGGACAGCTGGGGCTCTACAGGGAGACCCTGTCTCGAAAAGACAAAAAAAAAAGAGTTCCAGGCCAGCCAGGGCTACATAGTGAGACTCTGTTTCAAAACTACAACAACAACAACAAACAACAACAACAACAATGGTATATGCAGGGGTTCTGGAGATACAGCTCAGCAGTTAAAAGCATTTGCTGGGGCTGGAGAGATGGCCTAGCGGTTAAGAGCACTGACTGCTCTTGCAGAGGACCTGGGTTCTATCCATCCCCAGCACCCACATGGCGGCTGAGAACCATCTGCAACTCCAATTCCAGGAGAACTCCAGTTCCAGAGGAACGTGACACCCTCTTCTGACCTCTGCAGCATTGCACTACACGGGTGCACAAACCTGCATGCAGACATTCATGCAGACATTCATACATGCAGAGTACATTCATACACATAAATTAAAAAAAAAAATAAATAAATAAAAGCATTTGCTGCTCTTGCAGAGGACCTGAGTTTGGTTCCCAGCACCCACATTAGGCAGCTCACAGCTGCCTGTAACTCCGTTTCCAGGAGATTTTACATTCTTTTCTGGCCCCATCAGGTACCTACATGAATGCATGTGGCATACATATCAAAGACACACACAAATAATTTTGTCTTTTTTGAGGCAGGGTTCCTCTGTGGCCCCTGCTGGCCTAGAACTCACTATGGAGACCAGGCTAGCCTTGAACTTACAGAGATCTGCCTGCTTCTATCTCTCAAATGCTGAGATTAAAGTCATGCAACACCATACCCAGCAAAAATAAATCTTTTTTAAAAAAGAAATATATTATGTGTGATACCAAGTTTCAATTCTGAAAGCTTAATCTTTGCCAAGTGACTTGACATACATAGCTTGAAAAGCTACATAAAGACAAGAATAACGTATTAGAAACTTTGGAACAGGCCCCAGTCCAACACACAGTCCTCCAAGGCAGTGCTTCAAGGCTGTCAGCCCTCTCTGCTGCTCACCTCTACTTGCCCTATTTTCAGTAGACATTATCTATTAACTTTTTTCTTATCTTTTTGAGACAAGGTCTCCCTGCAGCCCTAGCTGTCCTGGAACTCACTATGTAGACCAGGCTGGCCTTGAATTCACAGAGATCCACCTGCCTCTGCCTCCTGAGTGTAGGGATTAAAGGCATGTGCCACCACGCCCGGCTTTCTTTTTCTTGAATTTATTTATTTTTATTTTTATTTTTTTTTGTGGAGGGGGTGGGAGAGGACAGACCTTTGTGTCAAAGTGGATGTATGGAAGTCAGAGGACAATTTAGAGGACTCAGTTCTCTCCCTCCCCCATGTGGGTCTCAGGGATTGAAAATAAGCTTCAAGGCTTGGCCCAATCACTTCCTTTTCCTGCTGAGCCCTAAACTTCCTTTAACCCACCCTCCTTAAATCTTAAATCATCCACTCCTTTGCCTTGTTTGTCAAATCATAACACACATGCATACTGAGATTACAAATCATTTCTTAGATATCTATTTCCCCCTACAGTTAACAACTGTATCTTTTAACTGTTTGGTGTCCCACACAAATTGTCAACTATCCCTGAAATTGGATAGATGGATAGATAGATGATAGATAGCTAGGCAGAAAGACAGACAGACACCTAGGAACTCCCTGTAGTGCAGATCTACCAGAACCCTGGGAGTTTCAATCCTTCTTTCTAGAAGACAACCCTCTCCCAGCTTTCCACCTCCAGCTTCATGTGGACACATTCTTCTCTGGGCCTGAGGTCATCAGTCATAAAAATTCCTTCCCTTTTTCTCTGATTTCCTGACTATTTTGCTTACTTCAAGTTTTAGTAGCACACAGATTCCTCAGTAAAGAGATAAGAATAGAAAATTTCAAACAGATCTCAAAAAGGTTCTTACTTTATACACACTTAATTGGTCATTTGCATAAACAGTAAATTGCAGGCTGGAAATTTTTCCCTCAGAATTTGAGGTCTTCTGGTACCACTGTTGTTAAATCCAAGGCCAGTCTGATTCCTAATCGTGTGTGTGTGTGTGTACGCGCCTATTTTTTCTCCTCTCTTCCCAATCTCTCTTTAATTTTAATCTGATTTGCCTTGGTGGGGTCTTTGTGTCCCTCATCAGCCCTAGCTCTTCGTGGGCTTAGCAACTTTCCATATACACTCCTCTCCATTCTATCAAAAAAATATTTTTTTTTTGTATTTTTGAGACAGGGTCTCCCTTTTTTAGTTCCAGCTGGTCAGGAGATCGCTATGTGGACCAGGCTGGCCTTGAACTTATAGAGATCTGCCTGCCTCTGCCTCCCAATGCTGGGATTTTACAGACATGGGTCACCATGCACAGTGCCTCTATTTACTTTTTGTCTTTCTAGACTTTTTGTTTTCTCTCTTCTTACAGTTCACTTCTACTGAATATTTATTTTCCTTCTGTGGCAGAGTACATAAAGTATGTTTGAGGCCCTGGGTTCCATCCCCAGCACTCCAAAAAATAAAAATAAAAAAGTTTTGGCAATTCATTTCTAATTTGTCCAGTTGAAATTGACAATGACAGTCTACAAAGGATGCGTCATTCGATTCAGTGGCAGTTTCAGCTTCTTCACACAGTCTCTCTCTCTATATCTCTCTCTCTCTCTCTCTCTCTCACACACACACACACACACACACACACACACACACACAAAAGTAATGGCTCTCTTTGGTGGGAAGCTTACCAGGTTTGGGTCTGTACTTTGCATCAAATAAATTTAAAAAAATTAAGCAGCACTAATTTTTATCATGTGTATAAGTGTTTTGCCTGCATGCATATAGGTATACCACATATATGCGATGCCCACAGAGCCTGGAAAAGTGTCAGATCCCCTGCAACTAGAGTTATAGACAGTTGTTAGCTGCCATGTGGGTGCTGGAAACTGAACCCAGGTCCTCTGCAAAAGGAGCCAGGGCTCTTAACCACTAACCCATCTCTCCAGCCCCATATTTAATCTTTTAAGAGCGATACTTAAGATATTTTAATCTATCCTGAGTACTATTTCTATGGCTTAAAAAAAAAAAAAGTACGGGGCGTGGTAGTACACGCCTTTAATCCCAGCACTCGGGAGGTAGACGCAGGTAGATTTCTGCAATTTCAAGGCCAACTTGGTCTAAAGAGAGTTCCAGGACAGCTGGGGCTGCAGGGAGACCCTGTCTCAAAAAGACAAAACAAAACAAAATAAACCCTAAGCATCATTCAATGACTTATCAATTCACAAGATTAATCTTTCAACATGCTATCCAGAAGGATGTGAAGGATGTTTGTTAAAATAGATCCTGGGAAAGCAACAAACCTTACGTAATTGTCTGTCTGTCTGTCTCTCTCCTGGGAAAGCTAACAAAGCTTATATAATTGCCTTCCTTTCTCTCTCTGTCTGCCTGTCTGTCTTTTGGAGACAAGGTCTCCTTGTAGCAGCCTGGAACTTGCTATGTAGACCAGGCTGGCCCTGAACTCACAGAGATCCACCTGCCTCTGCCTCCCCAGTGCTGGGATTAAAGGCATGTGCCACCAGGCCCAGCTTAAATATTTTTTTCTAATAAATAACTTCTATTAGAGACAGAGGGGAAAAGGTCTGTTCTAGTTTCCTTTCTGCTATGATAGAAGCACTCCAACCAAATGCAACTCAGAGGAGGAAAAGAATTATTTGGCTTAGGCTTCCAGATTACACAGTCCATCACTGAGGGAAGTCAGAACAGGAATTCAAAGCAGGAACCTGAGGCAAGTCTGTTTGCTATTCTATGCCTCATTATTACCTCTAGCCACTCAACTCATTCACAGCCAAGGAAGTACAGCAGAAACCTTGAAAGGATGCTGCTTGATGACCACTCTCAGGCTCCTGCTTAAGCTAGATAGATTTCTTACAGGACCCAGGACTACTTGCTAAGGGATGATGCTGACCACAGTGGGCTGGACCCTCCCAAGTGCATTACCAATCAAGCCAGTCACCCAACAAACATGCCCAGAGGACGGTCTAACCTAAGAAACCCCTTAGCTGAGACTTCTTTCTCAAATGACCCTAGTACGTGTCAAGTTGACAATTATAGCAAACTAGGGCAAGGTTAATATAAGAGGGGGAAAAAAAAAAGCATGGAAGGTTAAGCAGAAATCCTGGTGAGAAGGGAATAAAGGAGTTTAACCAAAGATTCTGCTATAAATCTCTGCTGTTAGGTTCCCTTAAAATCTGTCATGGACTAGGAGTTGTAGCTTAGTAGTAGAGCACTTGCCAAGGGCATGCAAGATCCTAGGTTCAATCGAGGGCATTGCAAAAAAAAAAAAAAGAAAAAAGAAGCAGTGGAGAGATGGCTTAGTGCTTAAGAGCAATAGCTGCTCTCGCAGAGGACCTGGTGGGCTCAGTTCCCAGCACCCACAATGACAGCTAACTACTATCCATAACTATAGTTCTGGATCTGATGCTCTCATCTGACCTGCATGGGCATTGCACAACATGGGTGTACTTACATGCATCAGGCAATACACTCGTATATATAAAAATTTTTTTTAATTAAATATTTTAAAGAAAAAAAATGCCAGTAGTTTATTATTTGAGGTTTCATTTTTATGGTTTCTTTAATCTACAGTCAACTGTGGTCTAAAAATATTACAGAAAATTCTAGAAATAAACTAAGTTTTGAATTGTGTATCACTTTTGAGTTATAAAATACAATTTGGCTCTGTCCCATCTAAGACACAAATCATCCCTTTTGTCCACACTGTGCATGCACCTGCCTGTTAAGTCATTTGGTAGCCATATCAGTTCAGACAGTCCACACTGTGCATGCACCTGCCTGTTAAGTCATTTGGTAGCCATGTCAGTTCAGACAGTCCACACTGTGCATGCACCTGCCTGTTAAGTCATTCAGTAGCCATGTCAGTTCAAACAGTTCTGCCCCACAGCACTTGTGCTCAAGTAACTTTTGTTCCACTTAATAAGGTCCCTAAAACACAAAAGTGGTGATTCGGCAACTCAAGCCCGCCCAAAAGAAGTCCCCTCCCCCCCCCTTTTTTTTTGGTCTTTGAGACAGGGTCTCCCTTTAATTCCAGCTGGCCTTGAACTCAGAGATCTGCCTGCCTCTGCCTCCAGAGTACCGTATAAAATGAGTGTGGCCTTGCACTCTCATAATCCTTGCACTGGGGAGGCTGAAGCAGAAGGATACTGAGTTAAGAGGCCAGCTTGGGCTACACAAAAAGACCTTGTCTAAAAACAGGAAAAGGAGGAGCAAAATACATTTTTTTATTTTTATTTTTTTTTTATGTGTATGTACTGTCTGCATGTAGGTTTGTGCACCGTGTTGTGCAATGCCGCAGAGGTCAGAAGAGGGTGTTGGATTCCCCTGGAACTGAAGTTAAAGACAGTTCTCAGCCGCCATGTGGGTGCTGGGGATTGAACCCGGGTCCTCTGCAAGAGCAGTCGGCGCTCTTAACTGCTAGGCCATCTCTCCAGCCCCACAAAATACATTTTTAAATGGTATACTATCCAGCCTTAAAGAGAGACGGCACCAGTAATGGTGGTTCATGCCTGTAATCCTTGTACTAAGTAGGTGGTGGCACAAGGCTCAGCCTGAGTTACAGGAGACCCTAGGAGAGGGAGGAGGATGGGAAAAGGGGGAACAAGAATGTTTTTTCATTAATTAAAAAAAAAATGAAGAGAAGGAAGAAATTCTTGAGAAGATATATATAGAACAAAATAGACCTCTGTATGGTAAATTTAATTAAAAAAATTATTTTTTTGGTCTTTTTGAGACAAGGTCTCCCTTTAGTCCCAGCTGGCCTGAAGCTTGGCTCTATACACCAGGCTGGCCTTGAACTCACAGAGATCCACCTGCCTCTGCCTCCTGAGTGCTGGGATTAAAGGTGTGCATCACCATGCCTGGTTAAAGACAGTTCTTAGCAGTCATGTGGGAGCTGGGAATCAGACCTGAGTCATCTGCAAGAGCAGTTGGCACTCTTAACTGCTGAGCCATCTCTCCAGCCCCAATTTTTTTTTTTTTTAATTGTTAACTGTTCACAATGACTACACATTTCTTCTTTAACAGGATTTATGGCAAGAGTCATCACAAAAGTCATTTGTAAAGAGTCAATATAGAAAAAAAATATTTTAAAGGAGGGGAGGCTAGAGAAATGGTTCATTGGTCAAGAACACTGGCTTTTCTTACACAGAACCCAGGTTCAGTTCCCTGTACCCACATGGCAGCTAACCACCAACCCAATTCCAGTTCCAGGGGATCCAACATCCTCTTCTGGCCTCCATGGACACTGCATACACAAAACGCTCACGCACATAAAAAAATTTTAAAAACTTTACATGTGGGCGTATATGCACCTGAGTGCCCACAGGCACCAGGACCTTAAGCATGCTCAGCACGCATTCTACCACTGGGCTTCAACTCCTAGAACCTTTAAGGGTATTTTTCTCTTTTTTTTTTTTTTTTTTTTCTTGGTTCTTTTTGAAACAGGGTCTCCCTGTAGCTCCGGCTGTCCTGGAAGCTATGTAGACCAGGCTGGCCTTGAACTCTGCCCTCCAAGTGCTAGGATTAAAGGCGTGAGCCACCACGCCCAGCCAAGGATATTCCTAACTACACATTTTAAGAAGCAGCAACTAAGTTGAGTTGAGGCACATCACACACATTCAAGTCATATTCTGCTACTGGAAATGTAAATGACTTGGTGATGGGGGAAAACAGTGAAAAACTGCATTTTTCCTTTTATGACTACTAATGAGTGCCTATTCCAGATTTCTGACTAAACAATGAGTGCTCAAATAGTTACCCTTCTCCATATGCCTTTGCTACCCCATGCTGCTCAGAGATATCCTGCCCTCTAGGGCCATCTGTTATCCACTTAGCATGAAATCCAGAGTAAGTTCCTCGCTTACTCACTGGTGACTGGTTAAGTTACTTTGTACATACATGCTGCTTCAGAGATGATTTTCTTTTTTTAAAATTTCATCTTTTTAACAATAAGTAATGTTATGAGTACAAGCATCTTTCATGTAAAACCAATTTGCAAGCAGCTATGCCCAAACCCACACAGCCCAAGGCTCCCACCATCCAGCTGGAGGGACTTGTATGTACAATCATATTGATCAAGTAAGTGTCCAGTCTATATCGCTGTAGTTTCACCATTCACCACAATCACAGCCCTTACATTCTACCACACCCCCTCTTCCGCAGATTGTTCCCTAGGCTTAGAAAAGGGGCTCAGGTGGATGAGAAGCAAAACAGTCTACTTTCTTTGGACATGTTGTTTTGGACTCTGATCAGTTCTGGCTGTTTCCTTTCATGGGTTGACAGTTTGTCCAGGAATAACCTTTCAATCCTACTAATGAAGCACAAGCAATTAGATATATAGGTATTTAAACAGTACTAATTAGTATGGTAGGTTACTTTGGAATAGACACAGATGTTTGGATGGTATGCTAATCCATGAATTATATTTTTTCTGTAAAAGATGAGAAGGTCTTACTGTGGCTTATAACATCTCCTAACCACTAGAGGATGTAAACTTGTGGCATCAGCCATGAATTATTCCTCCAAGGAGAGAGCTAATAGCCAATTAGATTTGGTATATACAGACATGTGGCTGCCACTGCTGCACAGTATTTCCAAGCAGGTGAGGTGTAACTGATGCTGATGGAGGAGTCTTGCTTGACTCAAGGAGACCAATATCTGCTTTATTCGTTTAGTGGCCTTTGGTAACACTCTCTGGTATTCCAGAGACCAACTGTACACTTGCAAGTACAGTCTCAATACATCTTTTCCATGTTTACATCAGGTCTTCAACAGCAGGGCCTACTCTTCTTGCAGGGATCCCAGTTTACAGGCAAGAAGCCTTTACACCTTTGTGGGGGGGCTTGGATCCCCTGGCCAACATCTCCTTGGCAGAATAATCCATTGCTGATATCAGAGCTCTCCTGTATTAATATATTTTGCTTAAATGCACAGCTTAAAAAGACTTTAGTATTATACTTGGCTCTGATTAGAGAATAATCCTTTTCACAGTTCCTATGTCTGTTAGTCAATTAAAGAAAGTTTCTTTTTTTTTTTTTTTTTTGAGACAGGGTCTCCCTTTAGTCCTAGCTGACCTAGAGCTCCCTATGTAGACCAGGCTGTCCTTGAACTCACAGAGATCCACCTGCCTCTGCCTCCTGAGTGCTGGGATTAAAAGAGTGCACCACCACGCCTGGCCTAAGATGGTTCTTAGCTGCCTTGTGGGTGCTGAGAATAGAACCCCAGTCCTCCGCAAGAGCAGTCAGTGCTCTTAACTGCTGAGCCATCTCTCCAGCCCCCAGGACAACATTCTTGACAGGAATTAAAATTATATTTGGGGAAACTAAAGGGAGACCCTGTCTCAAAAAGAGTGGAAAAAAAAAGATTAAGCACATCTTTGGTTACATGGAGACTATCAGGCCAGCCTGGGCTATAGATCATCTTGTCTGAAACAAACAACAAAAAAATTCAGTAAAAGAACTTAATGGCAGATCAAACTGTCAGTAGGCATTTAATGATGAGTCTAAAGAATATCATTAAATAAGGGAGGAGAAATATCAACACATAGTGAGGTAATGTTTAAAGGTATTTTTTAGAGTCCTATGGGAAAAGAGAGAATTAGGCACAAATATTTAGATATTAAAAGATTTTTAGGGGCTGGAGAGATGGCCTAGTGGTTAAGAGCGCTGACTGCTCTTACAGAGGACCAGGGTTCAATCCCCAGCATCCACATGGCGGCCAAGAACCGTCTGAAACTCCAATTCCAGGAGAACTCCAGTTCCAGGGGAATCCTGACACCCTCTGTCTGACCTCCGCGGCACGCACGACATGGGTGCACAAACTTGCATGCAGACAGTATATTGATACACATACAAAAAATAAAATAAAATGGGCGTGGTGGCGCGAGCGCCTGTTATCCTAGCTCTGTGGAGAGGCAGCTCTTTGGGAGGCGGAGGCACGCGGATCTCTGTGAGTTCGAGGCCAGCCTGGTCTACAGAGTGAGTTCCAGGACAGCCAGAGCTACAGGGAGACCCTGTCTCCAAATGACCAAAAAAAAAAAAGAATATCATTAAATAAGGGAGGAGAAATATCAACACACAGTGAGGTAATGTTTAAAGGTATTTTTTAGAGTCCTACGGGGAAAGAGAGAATTAGGCACAAATATTTAGATACTAAAAGATTTTTAGGGGCTGGAGAGATGGCCTAGCAGTTAAGAGCACCAACTGCTCTTACAGAGGACCCGGGTTCGATCCACAGCACCCACATGGCGGCTGAGAACTGTCTGTAACTCCAATTCCAGGAGAACTCCAGTTCCAAGGGAATCCAACACCCTCTTCTGACCTCCGAGGCATTGCACAACACGGGTGCACAAACCTACATGCAAACAGTACATTCATACACATAAATAAATAAAATTAAAAAAATTTTTTAATTAAAAAAAAAGATTTTTAAAGAGATAATGGTTGAGAACTTCCTAAAATAAAAGACACCAAATCACACAGATTGAAAATACTCCACAAGCAGAATACATGTTTTAAGAACTCACACCAGGGCTGGAGAGATGGCCTAGCGGTTAAGAGTGCAGACTGCTCTTGTAGAGGACCCGGGTTCGATCTCCAGCACCCATATGGTGGCTGAGAACAGTCTTTGACTCCAGTCCCAGGGGAACCTGACACCCTCTTCTTTTTTTAATTTTTTAATTTTTAATTTTTTTTGTTATGTGTATGAATGTACTGTCTGCATGTAGGTTTGTGCACCCGTGTTGTGCAATGCTGCAGAGGTCAGAAGAGGTCGTCGGATTCCCCTGGAACTGGAGTTAAAGATGGTTCTCAGCTGCCATGTGGGTGCTGGGGATCGAACTCGGGTCTTCTGCAAGAGCAGTCGGCACTCTTAACCGCTAAGCCATCTCTCCAGCCCCCCCCAACCCTCTTCTGACCTCCAAGGCATTGCACGACATGGGTGCACAAACCTACATGCAGACAGTACATTCATACACATAATAAATAAATAAAATAAAAAAAAAAGAACTCACACCTAAAAATGGGCATAGTGGTGGACACTTGGAATCCTAGTACTTGGGGAGTGAAAGGAGGAGGGTCGGGAATTCAAAGTTATCCTCGGCTACAAAGGGAGTTCACAGCCAGCCTGGCCTACACCAAACTGTTAAAAAAAAAATCACATCTAAATATGCAGTACTGAAATTTCTGAAAAGAAAATTCAATAAGCTTAAAAGTAACCAGAGAAAAGGTTCATAGATGATCTTCAAAGAATAACCATACTAACAGCTTAGCTAACTCCATTAAGTAGTATATAACATCTAATACCAGAAAAGAAATATGACCTTTAAAACAAGAGATATTCTAAAAACACAAATAAAATATAAAATAAGAGAAATTCTATTCCTAGCCTATTTTGTCACCAAGAGAAAAAAAATAAACAGGAAAAAAAAAAAAGCTAGGAAATAGGGATGGTAGCTTAGCATCTGGGCTGGAGGCAGAGGTGTCAAGACCGCCACAGAATGGCTGGAGAGATGGCTCAGAGGTTGGGAGCGCTGACTGCTCTTGCAGAAGACCCGGGTTCAATTCCCAGCACCCACAGGGTGGCTAACAACCACCCATAGTTCTGGGGATCTGATGCCCTCTTTTGACCTCAATAGGCATTGCATGACACAGGTGTACATACATACATGAGGGCAACATACACATTAAGTTGACTAGGATGGCTTCCCAGCAAACCCCAGGGACCCCCCACCTCCACCCCGTCTTTGCCTTCCCAGTATTGGGATTACAAGTGCATGCCACCCAATCCTGCTTTTTTTATATAGGTTTTGGAAATCAAACTCCAATCTTTATGCTTATGTGACAAGCATTTTACTGACCAAGCCATCTCCCCAGCCCCAGAATTATTTAAATGTCCAAACCAACCACTAACGGGCTAATAAAATGTTAAATTTCAGATTACATTGTAAATGAACTACATATTTTAACTAAAAGACAAAGACACTCTACTCCGGAAAATAAAAAAAAAATCTAAAATATAAAAATGGAAGCTAAGCTGGACATGGTGGAACATTCTACCATGTGAGTCCGCAGGATCAACTCCAATCATCAGGTTTGACAGCAAGCACCTTTAACAGTGAAGCCATCTCACCAGCCCTACTGTTTTGCTGCTAACAAAATAGGTTGGGAATAGAATTTATCATTTTAATTGCTACTACCACTGCTATTGTGTGTACCTAACATGAAGAGGGACATGCACATGCTATGGAATGTGTCTGAAGGTCAAGGACAACTTTGTAGGGTTGTTTTCTCTTTCAATCTTTATAGAGGTTCCAGGGAATCTAACTCACGTGGTCAGGCTTTGACCCAGCAAGTATTTTACTCACTGAGGCATCTTGTCAGCTCTTACTCTTTTAAAACTTGTATTTGGGGCTGGAGAGATGGCTCAGTGGTTAAGACCACTCACTGACTGTTCTTGAAGAGGACCTGTTCAATTCCCAGCACCCACATGACAGCAAAGAACCGTCTTAGGCCAGGCATGGTGGTGAACACCTTTAATCCCAGCACTCAGGTGGACCTCTGTGAGGTCAAGGCCAGCCTGGTCTACATAGGGAGCTCCAGGCCAGCTAGGACTAAAGGAAGACCCTGTCTCAAAAATAAAATAGCTGCCAGGCGTGGTGGTGCACGCCTTTAATCCTAGCACTTGGGAGGCAGAGGCAGGCAGATCTTTGTGAGTTCAAGGTCAGCCTGGTCTACAGAGTGAGTTCCAGGACAGCTGGGGCTACAGGGAGACCCTGTCTCGAAAAGACCAAAAAAAAAGCTAAAAATAAATAAATTAAAAAATCATATTTCATTTCTGGTATTGAATATTATGAATCATTTATTGGACCTAGCTGTTGGTGTAGTTAATTCTTTGAAAATCATCTGTGGCCTTTTTCCTGGTTACTTTTTTCTGTTTAATCTTGTTTCAGCAATTTATTTATTTTTTGTTTTATTTATTTTTGTATGTGTATGAATGTACTGTCTGCATGTAGGTTTGTGCACCTGTGTCATGCAATGCCAAGGACGTCAGAAGAGGGTGTCGGATTCCCCTGGAACTGCAGTTAAAGACAGTTCTCAGCTGCCATGTGGGTGCTGGGGATCGAACCCGGGTCCTCTGCAAGAGCAGTAGGTGCTCTTAACCGCTAGGTCATCTCTCCAACCCTGTTTCAGCAATTTTATGCAAGTTTTAGGACCTGAGTTTGATCCCAGCACCTACATAGGCACGTGTGAAGGCTCAGCGTGGTGGCACACGCCTTTAATCCCAGCACTTAGGAGGCAGAGGCAGGCAGATCTCTGTGAGTTCAAGGCCAGCCTGGTCTACATATTGAGTTCCAAGACAGCTGGGGCAACAGGGAGACCCTGTCTCAAACACACACATATATACACACACACACACACACACACACACACACACCACAAAAATTCAATTTAAAAACCCAACCTCCATCCCTCCAAAATAAGACAAACATACCTATTAATAATCTAACAAGAGATGTACAAATTTCTATGCAGAAAATTGTTAAATCCTGACCACAAAGGACCTAACTTAAAGTATATGCCTTTTTCCTAGTCTGGAAGACACAGAAAAATGCTAATTTTCTTCAACTGATCTATAAACTCAATGCGATCTCCAACAAAGTTCAACAAGTTATTTTTGATGACCTATATATAGTAAACTTACATAGAAAGAAATGGTTTAAGGAATAAAGCACTACTGAAACAGCCAAGGTGTTGTAGAAGATGTAAAACCTTATTTAGTATAACAGAGGGTCACAAGGCTATAAGAAACTTAAATGGATTCCCCAAAATAGATACTCGAGTTTACAATAAGCAGCAGGGATGATGAGCAAAGGAAAAAAAGACACCTGATGGCACAGGTCTAAAATCCTAGGGCCAGGCATGGTGGCGCACGCCTTTAATCCCAGCGCTTGGGAAGCAGAGACAAGTGGATCTCTGTGAGTTCAAAGCCAGCCTGGTCTACATTGCAAGTTCCAGGCCAGCTGGGACTAAAGGGAGACCCCCCCCCCAGAAGACAAGTAAGTGAATGAATAAATAAATAAATAAATAAATAAATAAATAAATATCCTAGCTATTCAGGAAGCTTAGGCAGAAGGATCACAAGTTCAAGGCTGGCCTGGATACTTGTATCAAGAACCTGTCTCGAAATAAAAAAAAGGAGGAGCTGGAGAGATGGCTCAGCAGTTAGGAGCACTGACTGCACTTGTAGAGGACCAGGGTTAGATTCCCAGCACCCACAAGGCAGCTGGCAGCTGACAAACCATCTATAACTCCAGTTCCAGCGGATCTGATGCCCTCTTCTGACCTCCTCGGGCAATGCATGACATGGGTGCACTTACATGTAGGCAATACACTCACACATATAAAATAAAAGTAAAAGAAAAAGAGATATAGTTCAAGAGACAGAGTACTTGCCTAGCATGTATAAGTCCCTAAATTCAATGCCAATACTACAAAGAGAGAGAGAGAGAGAGAGAGAGAGAGAGAGAGAGAGAGAGAGAGAGAGAGAAGCCCAACCTTGACAATGAACAGAGCAGACTGAATAGATATCTGTATGATATCGGAGCTGGAGAGATGGCGTAGCGGTTAAGAGTGACGAATGCTCTGAGGACCCAAGTTCGATCCCCAGCACCCACATGGCGTCTGAGAACCGTCTTTAACTCCAGTTCCAAGGGAATCCAACGCCCTCTTCTGACCTCTGCGGCATTGCATGACACGGGTGCACAAACCTACATGCAGACAGTACATTCATACACATAAAAAATAAAAAAACAATTTAAAAAATCTCTTCAAAAGATGCCATTATGAGAAGGGTTTGATTACTTCAGCACGAAGCATGTATTTAGCATCCCAGAGGCCCTGGGTTCAATCCCCAGAACCTGAGAAAGTCAACAAAAAGGTTTTTAGCAAAACCACAGAGAGAATAGTGTACCGTTACTCCAAAGTAGAAACTTGAATGTTCAAGGGCAGAGCAAGTTATGGTCTATCCATACAGTACAGTAATAGAAACAAATGAACAATTATGCTCAGTACAAACAACTCTTAGAAGCCTGTTTAGTGAAAGACACCAAATACTTAAGAATATACTGAACGATTCCATTTATATGAATCTAAGGAAAAAAACAACAAAAAAGGAAAACCAGAAATATGGTAGTTAATGAGGAAGCAAGAGTGCAAGACTATAAAGAACAGCAGGGAGTAACACTGTAAAGGTCAGGGCACACACACCGACACTGCCATGTTCTCTTTAACCTTGGTGATGATTCATGAAAACACACTGGGCTACTTTCTTTAATGGAACCACAACTTTAAAAAGCTCAAAATAAGCAAAGGGCAGTTGGGGCTGTAGCTCAGTTGGCAGAGTGCTTGCTTAGCATGCTTGAGGCCCTGGGTTCTATCCCCAGCACAGCATAAGCCAGGCATGGTAGGACCCACCCATAATTACTGCACTTGGGGAGCTGAAGGCAGGAGGATCAAGCATTCAGGGTCATCCTGTTACATAGGGAGCTCAAGGCCAGCCAGGGCTGAGACTCCATTTCTCTGGGGGGGGGGGGAGGGGGGGTGGCTGACAACTTGAGTTCGTTCGATCTCCGAGACATATACTAAAAAAAGAGAACTAATGCCTGTAAGTTGTCCTGTGACTTCTGAGCATACAGTCTCATGTACACACATACACATATACACACATGGACACAATGTAGTAAAAAAATACTATAAGCAAGGGCTCTCCACGTTGGTTAGGGAGGGCAGTAACGATGCTGGGCACCTTGACATGTGATTCATGACTTTTTCTCAGGTTATCTCACATTTTTATGTTATACAATCACCCCAGAGGGCTCAGGTAATAAACATGCCATTAATAAACAATTCACACACACAAAAAAAATTAAGCTGAGTGTGGTGGCGCACACCTTTAATCCTAGCACTCAGGAGGCAGAGGCAGGCAGATCTTTGTGAGTTCAAGGCCAGCTGGGGCTACAGGAAGACCCTGTCTCGAAAAGACCAAATAAATAAATAAATAAATAAATAAATAAATAAATACTCTAATAAGAGCCCCAGCAAGTCAAGTGTCTATCATGCCAGCTTGAGGACCCAAGTTTGGATTCCTATGAGGAAGGGGTAGAGACAGTTGGACCCCCGGAGCTTGCTGTCCAGCAGGTCTAGCCAGTCAGCAAGCTCTGGGTTCAATCAGAGATGCAGTTTTTCAAAAATTAAGATGGAGAGGAAAAGGAAAACACCTGACTTTGACCAATGTCTCAATCTTGCCAGCTAACTTTTAACTCAGATTTTGTTTGTTTTTTTGGTCTTTTCAAGACAGGGTCCCCCTGTAGTCCCAGTTGTCCTGAAACTTACTGCTATGTACACCAGGCTGGCCTTGAACTCACAGAGATCTGCCTGCCTCTGCCTCCTGGCTACTCAGAGGTTAATTTAAGAATTTACTTGTGGGGCTGGAGAGATGGCTCAGCGGTTAAGAGCACCGACTGCTCTTGCAGAGGACTTGGGTTCAATTCCCAGTGCCCGACATGACGGCTAAGAACTGTCTTTAACTCCAGTTCCATGGGGATCTGACGCCCTCTTCTGACCTCCACGGCATTGCACGACACAGGTGCACCAACCTACATGCAGACAGTACACTCATGCACATAAAAAATAAATAAAATTTTTTAAAAAAGAAAAAAAAAAGAATTTACTTGTTAGCCAGGCATGGTGGCACATGCCTTTAATCCTAGAACTTGGGAGGCAGAGGCAGGTGGATCTTTGTGAGTTCAAGGCCCGCCTGGTCTACATAGTGAGCTCCAGAAGGCCAGCTGGGACTAAAGGGAGACCCTGTCTCAAAGACAAAAAAAAAAAATTGTTTCTCTTTTAGCCATCTCAGCTCCACAGCTTCGCAAGTAAAGTGGCATGTCACAGACACTGGGTGGTGATGGTCACCAACACCCACATCCTCTTTTCAAACCAAGCCCAAGGCTGTGCCCTCCTCCTGGTCTCACGGATCTGTCAGTGAGACCAGCCCTCCACTGCAGAGCCTTGCTTTAGTTAGAAGCACAATACAAATTTTGGGCAAAGGCGTCATGTACCAGTGCACTTTGAGACATGTTTCTTTACCCCAAAAGAGGATAAAACAATCTCTTCTTCCTCCTGACAACACCATCACCAGGGAATTCTTTGAGGAAGGCAGAGTAGAAAGCTGGCTGGTGAGCTTCTCAGTGGCTAATCTTACAGGTGTCCCACACTAAACACTGAGTAACTTTCTCTGAACCTCAATCTCTTCCTAATCATGTCCATCACTGGCCACTCTTTGTAAAATATATATGGTGTTGGCAGCCTTTTTTTTTTTTCCCCAAATAATGCCATACCCTGATTCTGATAAAAAGTTCCCAGAGGGCATGTGTTTAAAAAAAAACAAACAAGGGCTGGAGAGATGGCCTAGCGATTAAAGAGTGCTGACCGCTCTTGCAGAGGACCCGGGTTCGATCCCCAGCACCCACATGGCGGCCGAGAACCATCTGAAACTCCAATTCCAGGAGAACTCCAGTTCCAGGGGAATCCGACACCCTCTTCTGACCTCCGCGGCATTGCACGACACGGGTGCACAAACTTGCTTGCAGACAGTACATTCATACACATACAGAAATAAATAATAAAAATTAATAAAAAAATAAAAATAAATAAAAAAAAACCCCAACAAAACATTTTCAAGCCAGGCATGGTGGCGCAAGCCTCTAATCCTAGCACTTGGGAGGCAGAGGCAAGCGGATTTTTGTGAGTTCAAGGCTAGCCTGGTCTACAGAGTGAGTTCCAGGACAGCTGGGGCTACAGGGAGACCCTGTCTCAAAAAAAAAAACCAAACAAACAAAAAAAACTTTTTAAAAATCAGAATACAAAAACAACAAAAAACCCAGCTTATTAAAGGACTCAGCATTATAGAAGTCATAAAATTTTTTTTTAATCAGTGGAAAACTGTAAAATGGCAAAGTCCTCTACAATATAACAATGACTTCAAAGAGTCATTGTTAATTTTGGTCTGTATCAGTTTATAACATCATGAGTATGAAATTATAGCTATCTACACCCAAAAAAGTAAACAACAGGAAACTCTGACAGAGCAGAAGGAAAGAGCAGTAGACTCAGAATAAGACAGATTCACGCACTAGCCAACCTAAATGACCTTCAACCCATGGTCAACCCACTTTTTTTTGGGAGGGGGTTCTTTTTGAGACAGGGTCTCCCTGTAGTCCCACCTGGTCTGGAACTCGCTATGTAAACGAAACTAGCCTTGAACTCAAGGTATTTTCTATTAGTATTTTATTGTTTGGTTGGTATTTTTGAGACAAGGACTCCCTCTGCCTCCCAAGTGCTGGGACTGATCCACTTTTTAAAATATATTTTATTTATTATTTTATTTTATGTGAATTGCCTTCATGTATGTAAGTCCATCTGGTGTCCTGCGGAAGTCAGGAGAGGGTGTTGGATCCCCTGGAACTGGAGTGAGGGATGGCTGTTGGCTGCCATGTGGATGTTAGGAACTGAACCTGGGTCCTCTGGAAAAGCAGGCAGTGCTCTTAACCTCTGTGCCACCTCTCTGGACCCACTTTTTAAGTGGTGGGAAGAATACCTACTGGGAGGGGGCTTTCTCATTTTCCACAGTTGCTTCTCTACTTGTATATCAGCATTACCTGCGAGCTTTTGGAAAGAGCTCTGTGAATGATGAACCTAGAATCACTCAGTAGAGCAGAAAGTACCAGATGGGTGCTTGCATTGTGGCACTGTTTGGCACCCAGCACAGAACCATGAAAGGGGGGTTGGTACTAGCCGAACAAAAACAAATGAAAAGTCAGTTTTCTAATCTTCCTATTTTATAAACAGATAACAGTTGTGTTTAATACAACATTAAAAAGTAAGAAAAGCCAGGTGTGGTGGTGCATGCCTTTAATCCTAGCACTTGGGAGGCAGAGGCAGGCAGATCTTTGTGAGTTCAAGGCCAGCCAGGTCTACAGAGTGAGTTCCAGGACANGAAAAAAAAAAGGTCAATGGTTTCCCTCATTCATGAAGGCTAACACCAAATCCCCATTTGGCAGGCAAACTGAGAAACTTTATTATTTATTTCTTTGTATCTGAAAGCAACTGTGCTATTATAATATGAATCTCTTAATGGGCTCTAGAATTGAACTATTACTTATATTCACACACTTCCACCCAGTGGAAGATATGTATTCATATTCTAGAGTAATAAAAAATTAAAGGGAAAAATGTGAATCCCTAAACATATTTAGGAATTAACATATAGTTCATTCTCAGAGGTCATAATTTTGATACATATGTGCTGTGTACATGGGCATAATTTGGAGTAATACAAAGGGGAGGGAACAAAAAATGTATTGATAGCTTTAAAGAATAATTTTAATATAATCCCCGAGGTATTAAAATATTATAATAATGTATAGCTTACATTGTAAACTTATTGTAAAATTAATATTAAATTCTTATAGAAACTTCAAAAAAAAGTAGATGAAATTATACATCAAAAAGCCGGGCATGGCGGAGCATGCCTTTAATCCTAGCACTCTGGAGGCCGAGGCAGGCAGATTTTTGTGAGTTCAAGGCCGGCCGAGGCAGGCAGATCTTTGTGAGTTCAAGGCCAGCCAGGTCTACAGAGTGAGTTCCAGGACAGCTGGAGCTACAGGGAGACCCTGTCTCGAAAAGACAAAAAAAAAAAAAAACAAGAATTCTTTCAGCCACCCCTCCCATAGAAACTGCAGTTACTGATCCAAGATTAGCTCTTACCTTTAAATAGTAAAATTCTATTCTTTCAGGTTTTTGTTTTTTTGAGACAGAAGCTCACTATGTAGCTCTAGCTGGTCTGGAACTTGCTATGTAGACCAGGCTGGACACAAATTCACAGAGACTTACTTACCTCTGACTCCTCAAGTGCTGGAATTAAAGACATGCCACACACCTGGCCTTTCAGTAGTTCATTTAACACAATTCTAAGTAATAATTGCTGGTTCTGGTTTCAATGTGCAGTATGTGCCTTTTTATAGTTTCTGCACATCATCAAGCTAAAAGAATACACACCACTAAAATGTTTATACTGAGCATCCCTAGACTATATGATTTCAGGTTAATTTTCACCTATTATTGGCTTTTAAAACATCTTTCAGGGAGGGGCTTGGGAGATGGCTCAGCAGTTTGGTTCCCAGCATGCACATGGTAGCTAACACATCCATAACTCCAGTTGCAGAGAATCCAACACCCTCACTACACAATACAAGTGCATTTAAATACACGCAGGCAATACACTGACAAAATTTTTAAAATCTTACAGTGATAATGCATTACTTATACAATTTTTCTATTGGTATTTTATTGTTTTGTTGGTCTTTTGAGGCAAGGACTCCCTGTAGTTCCAGTGAGCCTGGAACTCACTACGTGAGATCCACCTGCCTCTGCCTCTGCCCCCCCCCCCAGTGCTGGGATTAAAGGCATGCATCACTATGGCTAGTTCTTTTGTTATTTAAAAAAAAAGCGGGGCACGGTGGCACATGCCTTTAATCTCAGCACTCCGGAGGCAGAGGCAGTTGGATCTCTGTGAGTTCAAGGCCAACCTGGTCTACAGAGCAAGCTCCAGGCCAGCTGGGACAGCAGGGAGACCCTGTCTCAAAAGGACCAAAAAAAGCAAAAAAAAAAAAAGCAAGCCAGGTGTGGCAGCACATGCTAGCAATCCTAGCACTAGGCAGGCTAAGGCATGGGAGCATGACTTTGGGGTCAGCCTGGGCTACAAATAAGTAAAAATTGTGAAAAACCTCAGAATTCAGTAAAAGTGAATAAAGACGGGCTGGAGAGATGGCCTAGCGGTTGAGAGCGCTGACCGCTCTTACAGAGGACCCGGGTTCGATCCCCAGCACCCACATGGCGGCTGAGAACCGTCTGAAACTCCAACTCCAGGAGAACTCCAGTTCCAGGGGAATCCGACACCCTCTTCTGACCTCCGCGGCATTGCACGACACGGGTGCACAAACCTACATGCAGACAGTCTCCTCTGCACATGCTCCCATTTAGGAAAAGTATCTGTGCCAAAATCACACCCTTTACAATGCACATTTAAGCTTCTGGGAGCCAGCACTCCAATTTGTCCTGCCGCATCTGAAAGAGAATTCCTTGATTAGCAATTTTCAGGAAACTCAGAGTATGACAAGAAGGCAGAAGAGACTTTGCATCGGTATTTGTAATAGGTGGTATGGGGCATGTCTAGTTGTACCTGAATAATACTTCTGTGATAAATGTTTTAAAAACTCTGCTGATATTAGTAGAATTAAACTCAGTTTTAGCCTTTAAGTCCTCTTCCTGTAGAGGGAATTGTGTTCCATTCTCATCTGAAATGCAGTAGTCCTATACTGTGGCCACATGTAACTGCTTGCTATGTGGACTGATGTGGCAAAAGGATTAATTTTCATTAATGTATTACATTTTGAAAACTGGGGAAAAAACTTTTAATATCATTTATTTTATATGTGGGCCACATATGGTGATCACAAGCTAATTTGAGGAAGTTGGGTCCCTTGTAAAGTTCATTTTTGAAATCAAATGCAAAACAAGTATTTGCTATGGAAGTTTAGGTTCTGACTTGAGATATACGTGTCAGCATTTGAAAACGATGAGAAAAAAATCTCTATATGGCTAAATTGGCTAATCAAATGGATTTAAATATTTTTTTGTTTTGTTGCACTCTGATGTGACTACTAGAATATTTAACATTACCTCTGTCGGTCTCATATCTGTCTTGGACAGACAGTGCTGACTTCAAATTTTGTTCCCTGTGGGTCCTGAATGTATTGTTTGCACAATTTTTTAATATGTTGCTATGTTTTTTTCCCAGTGGTCTTGCTTCAGGTTGTTGAGCATTAGCCCTTAGTGTTTTTTGTTTTTTTTTCACACAATTTTGTTTTTTTTTTTCTTTTTACTTTTATTTAAAATTATATATTTAGAAAGTGCACAAGGCGGGGCTGGAGAGATTGCCTAGTGGTTAAGAGCACCGACTGCTCATGTAGAGGACCTGGGTTTGATCCCCAGCACCCACATGGCGGCTGAGAGCCGTCTTTAACTCCAGTTCAGGGAAATCGACGCCCTCTCTGGACCTCTGTGGCATTGCACAACACGGGTGCAACAAACCTACATGCAGACAGTACATTCATACACATAAAAAAAAAAAAAAAAAAAAAAAAAAAGGCCGGGCGTGGTGGCGCACGCCTTTAACCTAGCACTTGGGAGGCAGAGGCAGGCGGACTTCTGTGAGTTCAAGGCCAGCCTGGTCTACAGAGTGAGTTCCAGGACAGCTGGGACGAACAGGAGACCCGTGTCTCGAAAAGACGCAAAAAAAAAAAAAAAAAAAAAAAAGTGCATAGGGCTTACAAAAAATTCAAAATTGTACAAACAACTCACATAAATTAACCTTCCCTGGCCATTCGCATTTTCCCATATTCAGAATTAGCTTTCCCTTGTCTGGATATAGCTCAGTAGCAGAGTGCCCTGCATCCTGGAGCCTAGGACAGAATTTATTTTATCATTTGTTCTATTACCATTATTTTGTTTGTTGCTGAATGATCAGAAAGGAAGTTGCATACATTATCTCCTTTACCTCTGAAAACCTAGTATGTATTTTTCAGAACAAAGGCATTGTCTTATATAACAATTAGTACAGTTACCAGTCTTGGGAAGTTTAACATTGATACAGTACTTGAATCAAGTGTTCTGTCTGTGTATCAGATTGTCAGTTGACCAGTCTTTTTTTTTTTTTTTTTTTTTTTTTTTTTTTTTTTAACTAAGGAGCTTTTGAACTCTTACTGGTAATAATGTGAAAGGTTACATAATTTTTCCAAATATAAATGTCAGACTTTCTGATACTGTTTTGACTCTGAAAAATCAAAACATAACTCTCCAAAAGTCTTTATTCACTTTTTTTTTAAATAATTTTTAATTTATTTTATTTTTTTTGTATGTGTATTAGTGTACGTGTCTGGCAGNAAAAACAAAAAAAAAAAAAAGGCCGGGCGTGGTGGCGCACGCCTTTAATGCCTAGCACTTGGGAGGCAGAGGCAGGCGGATTTCTGTGAGTTCAGGCCAGCCTGGTCTACAGAGTGAGTTCCAGGACAGCTGGGACTACAGGAGCCCGGTCTCGAAAAGACCAAAAAAAAAAAAAAAAAAAAAATGCATAAGGCTTACAAAAAATTCAAAATTGTACAAACAACTCACATTAGAATTTAACCTTCCTGGCCATTCGCATTTTCCCATATTCAGAATTAGCTTTCCCTTGTCTGGATATAGCTCAGATCAGAGTGCCCTGCATCCTGGAGCCTAGGACAGATTTTATTTATCATTTGTTTATTACCATTATTTGTTTGTTGCTGAATGATCAGAAAGGAAGTTGCATACATTATCTCCTTTACCTCTGAAAACCTAGTATGTATTTTTCAGAACAAAGGCATTGTCTTATATAACAATTAGTACAGTTACCAGTCTTGGGAAGTTTAACATTGATACAGTACTTGAATCAAGTGTTCTGTCTGTGTATCAGATTGTCAGTTGATCCAGTCTTTTTTTTTTTTTTTTTTTTTTTTTTTTTAACTAAGGAGCTTTTGAACTCTTACTGGTAATAATGTGAAAGGTTACATAATTTTTCCAAATATAAATGTCAGACTTTGATACTGTTTGACTCTGAAAAATCAAAACATAACTCTCCAAAAGTCTTTATCACTTTTTTTTTAATAATTTTAATTTAATTTTATTTATTTTTGTTATGTGTATGAGTGTACTGTTCTGCATGTAGGTTTGTGCACCCGTGGCGTGCAATGCCGCGGAGGTCAGAAGAGGGTGTCGGATTCCCTGGAACTGGATTCGTTCTCCTGGAGTTGGAGTTTCAGACGGTTCTCAGCCGCCATGTGGGTGCTGGAGTCGAACCCGGGTCCTCTGTAGAGATCAACGCTCTTAACCGCTGGCCCATCTCTCCAGCCCGTCTTTATTTTTTACTGAATTCGAGGTTTTTTCACAATTTTTTACTTATTTGTAGCCCAGGCTGACCCCAAAGTCATGCTCCATGCCTTAGCCTGCCTAGTGCTAGGATTGGCTAGATGTGCTTTGCCACACCTGGCTTGTCTTTTTTTTTTTTTGCTTTTTTTTCTTTTTGAGACAGGGTCTCTCCCTAGCCCTCAGCTGCCTGGGCTTGCTCTGTAGACCAGGTGCCTTGAACTCACAGAGATCCAACTGCCTCTGCCTGCCGAAGTGCTGATATTAAAGGCATGTCCACCGTGTGGCCCCGCTTTTTTTTTAAATAACAAAAGAACTAGCCATAGTGATGCATGCTTTAATCCCAGCACTGGGGGGGTGGGCAGAGGCAGAGGCAGGTGATCTCACGTATGAGTTCCAGGCGTCCTGGAATACAGGTGAGTCCTTGCCATCAAAAACCAACAAAACAATAAAATACCAATAGAAAAATTGTATAAGTAATGCATTATCACTGTAAGATTTTAAAAATTTTGTCAGTTGTATTGCCTGCGTGTATTTTAAATGCACTCTGTATTGTTGTAGTGAGGGTGTTTGGATTCTCTGCAACTGGAGTTATGGAGTGTTTAGCTACCATGTGCATGCTGGAACCAAACTGCTGAGCCATCTCCCAAGCCCCTCCCTGAAAGATGTTTTAAAAGCCAATAATAGGTGAAAATTAACCTGAAATCATATAGTCTAGGGATGCTCAGTATAAACATTTTAGTGGTGTGTATTCTTTTAGCTTGATGATGTGCAGAAACTATAAAAAGGCACATACTGCACATTGAAACCAGAACCAGCAATTATTACTTAGAATTGTGTTAAATGAACATCTGAAAGGCCAGGTGTGGCATGCTTTTAATTCCAGCACTTGAGGAGTCAGAGGTAAGTAAGTCTCTGTGAATATTGTGTGTCCAGCCTGGTCTACACATAGCAAGTTCCAGACCAGCTAGAGCTACATAGTGAGCTTCTGTCTCAAAAAAACAAAAAACCTGAAAGAATAGAATTTTACTATTTAAAGGTAAGAGCTAATCTTGGATCAGTAACTGCAGTTTCTATGGGGGGAGTGGTGGCTGAAAGAATTCTTGTTTTTTTTTTTTGTCTTTTTCGAGACAGGGTCTCCCTGTAGCTCCCAGCTGTCCTGGAACTCACTCGTAGACCTGGCTGGCCTTGAACTCACAAAGATCTGCCTGCCTCTGCTCCCCAGAAGCGTAAAGATATAATGCATCCGCGACCACACCTGGCTTTTCTTACTTTTAATGTTGTATTAAACACAACTGTTATCTGTTTATAAAATAGGAAGATTAGAAAACTGACTTTTCATTTGTTTTTGTTCGGCTAAGTTACCAACCCCCATTTCATGGTTCTGTGCTAGGGTGACCAAACAGTGCCACAATGCAAGCACCCATCTGGTACTTTCTGCTCTACTGAGTGATTCTAGGTTCATCATTCACAGAGCTCTTTCCAAAAGCTCGCAGGTAATGCTGATATACAAGTAGAGAAGCAACTGTGGAAAATGAGAAAGCCCCCTCCCAGTAGGTATTCTTCCCACACTTAAAAAGTGGGTCCAGAGAGGTGGCACAAGAGGTTAAGAGCACTGCCTGCTTTATTCCAGAGGACCCAGGTTCAGTTCCTAACATCCACATGCAGCCAAACAAGCCATCCCTCACTCCAGTCCAGGGGATCCAACACCCTCTCTGCACTTCCGCAGGCACCAGATGGACTTACATACATGAAGGCAATTCACATAAAATAAAATAATAATAAAATCATATTTTTAAAATGTTCATTCCCAACACTTTAAAAGGGAGGCAAAAAAAGAAAAGGGAGTCCTTGTCTCAAAAATACCAACCAAACAATAAAATATATAGAAAATACCTGAAGTTCAAGTAGTTTCTTTACATAGCGGTTCCGACCAGGTGGGACTAAAGGGATGACCCTGTCGCAAAAGACACCCTCCCAAAAAAAAGTGGGTTGACCATGGGTTGAAGGTCATTTAGGTTGGCTAGTGCGTGAATCTGTCTTATTCTGAGTCTACTGCTCTTTCCTTCTGCTTCGTTCAGATGTTTCCTGTTGTTTACTTTTTTTGGGTGTAATAGTCATATATTTTGCATACTTATGATTATAAACGATACAGACCAAAATTAACAATGACTCTTTGAAAAGTCCATTGTATATAATTTAGAGGACTTTGCCATTTTACAGTTTTCCACTGATTAAAAAAAAATCTTTATGACTTCTTTTTTTTTTTTTTTTGTCTTTATAGCTGTTTTTTTGTTGTGTTTTGTATCTTGACTTTTTTAGAAGCTTTTTTTGTTTGTTTGGTGTTTTTTGTGTTGAGACAGGGTCCTCCCTGTAGCCCACCTGCTGGAACCATCTCTGTACCAGGCTAGCCTTGACTCACAAAAATACCTCTGCCTCTGCCTCCCAAGTGCTAGGATCTAGAGGCTTGCGCACCCATGCCGGCTTGAAAAATGTTTTTGTGAGGTTTTTTTTTTAATTGTTATTTGATTTTTTTATTAATTTTTATAATTTATTTCTGTATGTATGAATGTACTGTCTGCTTTTTTTAGCAGTTTGGTGCACCCGTGTCGTGCAATGCCGCGGAGCGTCAGAAGAGGGGTGGATTCCCTGGAACTGGAGTTCTCTCCTGGAATTGGAGCTTTGCAGATGGTTCTCGGCCCAGCCATGTGGGTGCGGGGGATCGAACCCTGGGTCCTCTGCAAGAGCGGTCAGCACTCTAAATCGCTTTAGGCCACCTCCTCCGCCCACTTGGTTTTTTTTTTAAACACAAAAAATTTTTTTTTGCTTAACTTTTTATCAGAATCAGGGTATGGCATTATTTGGGTGTAAAAAAAAAAAAGTTCGCTGCCAACACCATATATATTTTACAAATAGTGTCCAGTGATGGACATGATTAGGGAAGAGATTGAGGTCTCGAGAGAATAAACGGTTTACTCTGATAGTTTTAGTGTGGAGAAAGCCTGATAAATTTAGCCATGAAAGCTACACCAGGCCAGCTTCTACTCTGCCTTCCTCAAAGAATTCCTCTGTGATAGGTGTTGTCAGGAGGAAGAAGAGATTCTGTTTTATCCCTTTGTAGGGCGGGTAAAGAAACAGTCTCAAAGTGGCACTTGGTACAATGACGCCTCTTGCAGCAAAATTTGTATGTGCTTTCTAACTAAAGCAAGGCGTTCTGCAGTGGAGGGCTGGTGCCTCACTGACCAGATACCCGTGAGATCCAGGAGGAGGGCACAGCCTTGGGCTTGGTTTGAAAAGAGGATGTGGGTGTTGGTGACCATCACCACCCAGTGTCTGTGACATGCCACTTTACTTGCGAAGCTGTGGACTAGAGATGGCCTAAAAGAGAAACAAGTTTTTTTTTTTTTTTGGTCTTTGAGGACAGGTCTCCCTTTAGTCCCCAGCTGGTGCCTTCTGGACCGCTTCACTATGTAGGACCAGCGGGCCTTGAACTCACAAAGATCCACCTGGCCTCTGCCTCCCAAGTTCTAGAGTTAAAGGCATGTGCCACCATGCCTGGCTGACAACGTTTTCTTTTTTTTTTTTTTTTTTTAAAAAATTTATTTATTTTTATGTGCATGAGATTGTACTGTCTGCATGTAGGTGGCTGCACCCTGTGTCGTGCAATCACTTGGAGGTCAGAAAGAGGCGTCAATCCCCATGGAACTGGAGTTAAAGGAAGTCTCAGCCCTATATTCGTGCTGGGACCAAACCCAATCCTCTGCAAGAGCAGCCTCTTAACCACTGAAGTCTCTCCATCGCCAAACAAACAAAGTAAACAAAAAAAAAAAAAAAAAAAAAAGCCAGGAGGCAGAGGCAAGGCAGATCTCGTGAGTCAAGGCCAGCTGGTGTACATAGCAGTAAGTTTCAGGACAAGCTGTGGCTTACATGGGACCCTGTCTTGAAAAGACCAAAAAAAACAAAACAAAATTTTTTTATTGATTAAATTAGGTGGTGATTGTGAACAGGTCAGAGATGGTACCAGGTGTTTTCCTTGATCTCCTCTCCATTTTATTTTGACAAACTGGCTCTCTGATTGAACCCAGAGCTTTGCTGACTGGCTAGACCTGCTGGACAGCAAGCTCCGGGGGTCCAACTGTCCTGACCCCTTCCTCATAGGATCCAAACTTGGGTCCCTCAAGCTGGCATGATAGACACTTGATTGCTGGGGGCTCCTTATTAGAGTATTTATTTAGTTATTTATTCTATTTTATTTATTTAATTTGTCTTGTTTTTTTTTTTCAGAAGGTCTTACTTTGTACCACTTGGCTGGCTTGAACTCACATAAGATCTGCCTGCCTCTGCCTCCTAGTTGCTAGGATTAAAGGTTTGTGTGCGCCAACACACTCAGCTTAATGTTTTTTTGTGTGATAGGTAGTGTCATTGTATCATTAATTGGCATGTTTATTACCTGAGCCCTCTGGCAGGTGATTCGTATAACATAAAAATGTGAGATAACCTGAGAAAAAGGTCGATGAATCACATGTCAAGGTGCCCAGCATCGTTACTGCCCTCCCTAACCAACGTGGAGAGCCCTTGTCTTATAGTATTTTTATTACTAACATGTGTGTCCATGTGTGTATTATGTGTATGTGTGTACATGAGACTGTATGCTCAGAAGTCACAGGACAACTAAAGGCATTATTGTTCTCCTTTTTTTAGTTATATGTCTCGGAGATCGAAACGAACTCAAGTTTCAGCCAACCCCCACTCCCCCCCCCCCGAGAGAATGGAAAGTCTCAGACCCGGGCTGGCCTTTGAGCTCCCTATGTACAGGACTGACCCCTTGAAGTTGATCCTCCTGCTTCTGTCCCTAGTGCGAATGGTGGTTGTCCTACCTTATGGTGGGATGTGCTGAAGTGGCCAGGAGGCTTATGTTATGCTAACCAAGCACTCTGCCAACTGAGAGCTATAAGCCCCAACTCCCTTATGCTATTTTTGAGCTTTTTAAAGTTGTGGTTCCATTAAAGAAAGTAGCCCAGTGTGTTTTCTATGAATCATCACCAAGGTTAAAGAGAACATGGCAGTGTCGGTGTGTGTGCCCTGACCTTTACAGTGTTACTCCCTGCTGTTCTTTATAGTCTTGCACTCTTGCATTCCTCATTAACTACCATATTCTGATTTCTTTTGTTTGTTTTTCCTATCTTCATATAATGACTGTTCACAAAGCAAAAAAAATAACCAGATTGCTCGAATAATCACAAATTCAGGACAACGACAAAAACATCCACCACTTCAACCTTGGTATTTTTCTATAAATGGAATCGTTCAGTATATTCTTAAGTATTGGATGGTGTCTTTCACTAAACAGGCTTCTAAGAGTTGTTTGTACTGAGCATAATTGTTCATTTGTTTCTATTACTGTACTGTATGGATAGACCATAACTTGCTCTGCCCTTGAACATTCAAGTTTCTACTTTGGAGTAACGGTACACTATTCTCTCTGTGGTTTTGCTAAAAACCTTTTTGTTGACTTTCGTCAGTTCTTGGTGAATTGAACCCAGGGCCTCTGGGATGCTAAATACATGCTTCGTGCTGAAGTAATCAAACCCTTCTCATAATGGCATCTTGTTGAAGAGATGTTTTTAAATTGGTTTTTGTTATTTTTTATGTGTATGAGTCACTGGTTGCATTGTAGGTTGGGGGGGGGGGTGTGCAGCCCGTGTCATGCAATTGCCGCAGAGGTCAGAGGAGGGCGTTGGATCCCTTTGGAACTGAGTTAAAAGACGGTTTTCTCAGCGCCTGTGAGTGCATGGGATCGAAGTGGGTCCTTCAGAGCATTCGTCACTCTTTAACCGCTACGGCATCTCTCCAGCTTCCGATATCATACAGATATCTATTCAGTCTGCTCTGTGTCAATTGTCTAGGTTGGGCTTTTCTCTCTCTCTCTCCTCTCTCTCTCTCTCTCTTCTGCTCTCTCTTCTCAACTCTCCTCTCTTGTGTATTGGCATTGAATTTAGGGCGTTATACATGCTAGCGCATAGTACTCTGTGCTCTTGAACTAATTCCGTTTTCTTTGTACTTTTTTTTTTATATGTGTATGTGTATGCCTTACTTGTATTAATGCACCCTGTCATGCATTGCCCGAGGAAGAGCAAAGGACGCATCAGATCCGCTTGGAACTGGAGTTATAGATTGGTTTTCAGCTGCCCAGTTCCTTATGTGGGTGCTGGGAATCTAACCCTGGGTCCATCTACAAGTGCAGTCAGTGCTCCTATAACTGCTTAGCCATCTCTCCAGCTTCCTCCTCATTCTTTCTATTTCAGACAGGTTCTTGATACAAAGTATCCACGGCCGCCTTGACACTTGTGATTCCTTACTCCTCAAGCCTCCTGATAGCTAAGATATTATCGTATTTATTTATGTATTTATATTATTTTATTTCATTCGCATCTACTTGTCTTCTGGGGGGGGGTCCTCCCTTATAGTCCCAGCTGGCCTGGACTTGCACTGTAGACCAGGCTGCTTTGACTCCCAAGATCCCCTTGTCTCTGCCTTCCTCCGAGCGCTGGGATTAAGCAAGGCGTGCGCCCCCTGCCTGGCCCTAGGATTTTACGACCTGTGCCTCAGGTTTCTTTTTTTCCTTTCTCATCATCCCTCTGCTTATGTAAACTCGAGTATCTATTTTGGGAATCCATCTTAAGTTTCTTATTAGCCTTGTGGACCCTCTGTTATCACTAAATAAGGTTTTACATTTCTACAACACCTTGGGCGTTTCAGTAGGCTTTATTCTTTAAACCATTTCTTTCTATGTAATTTACTATATATAGGTTCATCAAAAATAACTTGTTGAACTTTGTTGGAGATCGCATTGAGTTTATAGATCAGTTGAAGAAAATTAGCATTTTTCTGTGTCTTCCAGACTAGGAAAAAGGCATATACTTTAAGTTAGGTCCTTTGTGGTCAGGATTTAACAATTTTCTGCATAGAAATTTGTACAATCTCTTGTTAGATTATTAATAGGTTGTTTGGTTCTTATTTTTGAGGGATGGGAGGTTGGGTTTTAAATTGAATTTTTGTGGTACTGTGTGTGTGTGTGGTGTGTGTGGTGTGTGTATATATGTGTGTGTTTGAGACAGGGTCCTCCTTGTTGCCCCAGCCGTCGTTGGAACTCAATATGATAGAGACCAGCTGGCCTTGAACTCACAGAGATCTCTGCCTGCCTCTTGGCCTCCTGAAGGTGGTTTGGATAAAGGAGTGTGCCACCACTGCTGATCTTCACACGTGCCTATGTAGGGCTTGGGGAGCAAACTGCAGGTCTTAAACTTGCATAAAATGTGCTGAAACGGGTTTGAGAGATGACCTGCGGTTTAAGAGAGCTTGACTGCTCTTGCAGGAGGACCCGGGTTCGATCCCCAGACCCACATGGCAGCTGAGAACTGTAACTCCATTCGAAATGCAGTTCCAGGGGAAACCGACACCACGCTTCTGACTGTCCTTGGCATTGCATGACAAGGTGCACCAAACCTACATGCAGACAGTACATTCAACACAGTCAAAAATAAAATAAAACAAAAAATAAAATAATTTGCTGAAACAAGAAAACAGAAAAAAGTAACCAGGAAAAGGCCACAGATGATTTTCAAAGAATTAACTACACCAACAGCTAGGTCCAATAAATGATTCATAATATTCAATACCAGAAATGAAATATGATTTTTTAATTATTTATTTTTTTAGGCTTTTTTTTTTGGTCTTTGTTGAGGGTTCTTTTTTTTTTAAGCCCCCCCCAGCTGTCCTGGAACTCACATCGTTAGACCAGGCTGACCTTGAACCACAAAGATCTGGCCTGCGGTGCTGCGGCGCCCAAGTGGCTAGATAAAGGCGTGCACACAGCCACGCCGGGCAGCTATTGTTATTTTATTGACAGGTTTCCGTTAGTCCTAGCTTGGCGTGGAGCTCCCTATGTAGACCAGGCGGTGGCCTTGACACTCACAGAGGTCGCACACTGAGTGTGGGATGTAAAGGTGTTCACCGACCATGCCTGGCCTAAGACGGTTCTTTGCTGTCGATGTGGGTGCTGGAATTGAAACCAGGTCCTCGTTCGAAGAACAGTCAGTGAGTGCGTCTTAACCAGAGCCATCGTCTCTCAGCCCAAATAATTTTTAAAGAGTAAGAGCTGACAGATGCCATCAGTGAGGTGAAAAGTGACTGTGCTGGGTCAAAGCCTGACCACGTGAGTTAGATTCCCTGGAACCTCTATAAAGATTGAAAGAGAAAACAACCCTACAAAGTTGTCCTGGACCTTCAGACACATTCGTAGCGATGTGATGTCCCTCTTCATGTAGGTACAGCCGACGATATGCCGTGGGGTGTAGTGATAAATAAAATGGATAAATGCGAATCCCAACCTATGTTGTTGCAGCAAAACATAGGGGCTGGTGGATGGCTTCACTGTTAAAGAGTCGTTGCTGTGCAACCGATGTGAGTTTGATGCCTGCGGACCAGCATGTAGAATGTCCACCATGGTCCAGCTTAGCTTCGTCTTTTAATTTTAGATTTTTTTTTATTTCCGGAGTAGAGTGTTTTGTACTTTAGTTAAAAATTGTAGTTCATTTACAAGTGTATCTAAATTTAACATGTTTATTAGCCCGAGTAGTGGTTGTGTTGGAATTTAAAATAAGTTCTGGCTGGAGGATCGGTTGCAGTAAAATGCTGTCACGATAAGCTTAAAGATTGGAGTTATTGATTTCCAAGAACGCATATAAAAAAGCGGATTGGTGCATGCACTTTTCCCAATACATGGAAGGCAAAGACGGTGGTGGAGGTGGTGGGGTCCCTGGGTTTGCTGGGAAGCCATCCTATCAACTTGAATGTAGTATTGCCCCGTATGTATGCGCTGGTCATGCAATGCTGTTGGAGGTCAAAGAGGGCATCAGATCCCCAAACATGGGTGGGTTGTTAGCCACCCTGTGGGTGCTGGGGAAGAACCCGGGCTTCGTCGCAAGAGCAGCAGCGCTCCCACCCGAGCATCTCTCCAGCCATTCTGTGGCGGTCTTGACACCTCTGCCTCCAGCCCAGATGCTAGCTACCATCCCTATTTTTTTTTTATGTGTATGAATGTACTGTCTGCATGTAGGTTTGTGCACCCGTGTTGTGCAATGCCACAGAGGTCAGAAGAGGGCGTCGGATTTCCCTGGAACTGGAGTTAAAGACGGCTCTCAGCCGCCATGTGGGTGCTGGGGATCAAACCCAGGTCCTCTACAAGAGCAGTCGGTGCTCTTAACCACTAGGCAATCTCTCCAGCCCCGCCTTGTGCACTTTCTAAATAATATAATTTTAAATTAAAAGTTAACAAGGAAAAAATAACATTCAAAATTGTGCTGAAAAAAAAAACAAAAACACTAGGGCTAATGCTCAACAACCTGAAGCAAGACCACTGGGAAAAAAACATAGCAACATATTAAAAAATTGTGCAAACAATACATTCAGGACCCACAGGGAACAAAATTTGAAGTCAGCACTGTCTGTCCAAGACAGATATGAGACCGACAGAGGTAATGTTAAATATTCTAGTAGTCACATCAGAGTGCAACAAAACAAAAAAATCATTTAAATCCATTTGAGTTAGCCAATTTAGCCATATAGAGATTTTTTTCTCATCGTTTTCAAATGCTGACACGTATATCTCAAGTCAGAACCTAAACTTCCATAGCAAATACTTGTTTTGCATTTGATTTCAAAAATGAACTTTACAAGGGACCCAACTTCCTCAAATTAGCTTGTGATCACCATATGTGGCCCACATATAAAATAAATGAATTTAAAAGTTTTTCCCCAGTTTTCAAATGTAAACATTAATGAAAAATTAATCCTTTTGCCACATCAGTCACATAGCAAGCAGTTACATGTGGCCACAGTATAGGACTACTGCATTTCAGATGAGAATGGAACAAATTCCCTCTACAGGAAGAGGACTTAAAGGCTAAAACTGAGTTTAATTCTACTAATATCAGCAGAGTTTTTAAAACATTTATCACAGAAGTATTATTCAGGTACAACTAGACATGCCCCATACCACCTATTACAAATACCGATGCAAAGTCTCTTCTGCCTTCTTGTCATACTCTGAGTTTCCTGAAAATTGCTAATCAAGGAATTCTCTTTCAGATGCGGCAGGACAAATTGGAGTGCTGGCTCCCAGAAGCTTAAATGTGCATTGTAAAGGGTGTGATTTTGGCACAGATACTTTTCCTAAATGGGAGCATGTGCAGAGGAGAGCTTGTCTTGGGTTCATGAAAGGAAGTGACCATGAGCAGAAGGGTGGGCTTTTTTCTTTTTAAACAAGTGTAAGATGAATTTAGTCAACACCAAGCAACAGTAAAGATTTGCCAATCAATAATTCTGTGCCAAGCAACTTGGTTAGGAATTTGGCTAGAATCCCCGTGGCTAATCTCAATGAGAGCCTTCCCAAAGGCATCCAGATTTAGGGCATTCTCATCTAAATTAAGGCTTAAGCAATCCTTGGCCTGACAGCAAATAAACAAAATCAAATTATACACGTGAATACATTTCTGCCAGTTGGTAAAAGGCAAGAAAAGCATTTGAGAGCTTTGTGTGGACAAAAATACAATTCCAAAGGAAAGCATTTTACAGAAATATTTTATTTTTTTCGTTTAGCCAGACTTTTCAATTGAACAGTGTATAACAATCAAATTTAATCCCCACCACCACCTATGGATGAATTTATCATGAATTCATCAGTGTCTTAAATACCATTGGGAGGTGAGGTTGATTGTGAAAAACATTTCTGACCCCCCTGACCCATTAAGATCATATATGTATATGTGTGTATATATATATCCCCCCCCCCACAGCCCTCCTAATCCTGTTTGTTTACTTGCTTTTCATTCGACATCTTATCCGGTATCACAGATCACATCCATTGCATGGAGGCTAAAATAATTGGAAGTTCGTATATGTAACATTACCTATTTTTACTTAAAAAGTCCTTCAAGATGAATGTTATGGTTTTAAACATTTCCATCAGAGAGGGTTTTTTTCCACCTGAATAAAAACTTACACATTTTGATTCTGTAAAAAGTAAATACATTCAAGCCGTTTTACTTTTTAATCAGAAAGTTTTCAGGGAGTTATCTAATGCAATCTCTGACAGCTCAACACACAGGATCCAATAATGATTTCTAAATATTACGAATAGGTGCAAGAAATAAACTACACCAAAAACACAGTTTTCGAGTCCAAACAGTTCAAGCACTATTGCGAGAAAGCAAGTAAAAATAAAGTCCTGGGTCTCCGTCGACTACAGAGGGTTCCTGCAGGGCGGCTAGGTCCAGACCACGCGGCAGAACCCGATCTACACCCGACCGAGCCATCCTGCCTGGTCCAGGGGCCTGAACTCGCGCCAACCGCCAGAGACCCCGGCCAAGCTCAGAGTGGTTCCAGGGGTCACCTCTGGTGCCCAGCAAACACTGAGACTCCGATCCCGAGAAAGTGCTCCCGATAGGCCGTTTTCTCAAGGCATCCCCAAGTACCTTTCCTAATGGCTGAATGCCCCCCCCCCCGACCCCAACAGCAGAGGTGGCTCCCTCTTCTACCAGGCGTGGCAAACGGGTCGGAGGCTGCGGACAGCGCACAGCACCCCGCGGTCCCCTCCTCACCGGGCTCCCTCGGCATCTCGGCCGCTAGCCAGGCGCCGGAGCCGCATCCCCGCTGCCAAGTCCACCTGGCCAACCAGAGCTGCGATGCGGCCGCCGGTGCGAGTCAGGAGCCGGGGCCGCGGCGGGCAGCGAGGGGGCGTGAGCCCGCCGACCTGGATCCGAGCTGCGGGGCCAGGCGCGCGGCCCGGAGCCCGCGGGGCCGCAGGGCGCCCTGCCCAGGCGCGCAGCGTCCCGGGGGAGGGCGGGGCGCGCGGCCGGCTGCGCAGGGTCCCCGAGGATGCGGCGGCGGCGGCGTCGCCGCGGGCGGGTAGGGCAGGGGCGGACCCGCGCCCCGCAGCCCGCAGCCCGCAGCCCCGACGCCTTTCATTTGGCCTCTGCGGCGGCGGAGGCGGCCCGACCTCCAGCGCTGAGCTCTGCGCCAAGCAGGAGAGGGCGCGCCAGTCCCGCCGCAGCGCCGGAACCCCGCGCCGCGCCCCCGGCCCAATGCGGACCCCGCCGCCGCCCGCAGGCCGCGCTGCTCGGCGGCCAGAGGAGACGCCGCTTGGCCGGTCCTCACCTCGATGTACCCGGCCAGCGCCGCGGCGGGAGCCGTGAGCCCGAGCAGCAGCAGGAGGAGGAGCTTGCCCGTGGCCACAGCGGCCGCGGTCCGAGTGGCCGCCATCCCTCTCCGGGTCACTCTAACGCGGGGCGCTAGGGATCTCACACACACACCCTGACTGGAACGCCTTTCCCACAGCGACCCAGAAACATCTGAAGCCCGTTCGCCGCCGCCCCGGGGGTTTTACACCAACCGGAACTGACTTCACAGAACCACGCCCTCCTCCGGCGGTAGCCAATGCTAGTCTGCAGAACCGCCCCAAGACAGCGCTCCTAACCCAGCCCAGATCCAATCAGGGCATGGAAACGCCAGCTCCTCCTCCAGGCCCACCGCGCGCCCCCCGGCTGGCCCCGCCCCAGCCGCGGCTGGCCCCGCCCCCTGCTTGGACCCGGTGGCTCTAAGGCGCAGGGCTGTGCGCGGGGTGGACCGCGGCCGCACCTGGGAAGGCCGGAGGGGCCCACGCGGTTATCTGTGGGGTGCTTTTCTGTTTCATCCGCCCTCAGCCTCGGGATTCGGGCACGCCCCGCTCCCCCACCCTTGCAGGATATTTTTCTTATTCCTTTGGGTACCGCCCTCTTTGGGGTTCCGGAAAATGTTTTATTAAAAACAGGATAAATTGTTGGGAGTCCTGGACGGTTTGCCGAGGACGGTCCCCCGAGGCCTGGGAGGACCGAAGCTCGCCGCCTCTGCTCCCGAGTGCTGCACGGGCACACTCCTCCCCCAGCTCGCTGTGCCCTTGCCTCGCCCCTGAACCCCAACGTTTGTCCATGCTATTGACCTCTGCTCCTTAGGTCTGGTTCCTGCTTGCCCTGCCCCTGCCGCACTAAACAGCCTTCCTTCGGCAGAGCGGGGTGAAGCGAGGACCACTGCAAAGCTAGGTCCCCTTTCCTCGCGGGTTTCAGGGAAGGAGTCTGGCTTCTTCGGTTGAAGATCACTAAAGCAAAAGACCCGCTTTCTCTCTCTCTCTCCTTGCTCCTCTCTGCCTCTCCGGATACTCCTTGGAAAGCATTCTGCTGTCCCATTTCTCAACTGGCACATTGTCCTCGCCGTCACGAGGGCTCTGTTGGCTCTATTTCTTTTCCATAGCCTGTGATTTATGCACCACCCTCTGCAGAGACCTGGACTCAATTCTTTTGGTTCAACCAAATAGAGAACCGGGTTCCTCCCCACAGGAAACTGGTAGTGGAAAGGAAGAGACGGTGTCCACAGTGGGCAGAGTGGGGCAGTGAGAACCCTGCATTTTCCATTCATGTTCTGTGCCACACGCCTCCATGAACAGTCTCCCCCACGTTAAACCAGCTTTGCCTCATTTTCTAAGGACGTCGGGCATCTTTCCATGTGCACCCTTTCCTGACTGTGTTCAGTTCTGTTCCTGCAATGTCCTCGATGCTCCAGCCACTGGAAACATTTTCACTCTTTGCTCCTGTAGACGCGATTTCACTCTGTGGCACTTTCCCCTAGTTGGTCTGCCTTGGGTGTAACAAGCTGTATTGAACCTAATAGTCTCTGGTGCTAGTCTGAGTTCTAACTCTGGGAAGAGTTTAGCGCTGAATTTGCCCTCGCCTCCATTTATACTTTGAACAAATGTTGGTGTTTTTCAGTGTGGCCTTTGAGAGATAATTATGTTTCGATGAGGGCATGGGGTGTGGAAGGCATTTCTTGATAGGATAAGGGGCCGTTAGGGTGCTAGAGAGCTTATCCTCACCTCTATAGCTCCTTCCCTCACTTGTTCCCTGTCCCTCTGCCCCACCTCTTTGTGAAGACAGCAAAAAGGCAGACATCTGCAAGCCAAGAAGTGGGCTATCACCAAAGTGGCACCTAGATCTTAGACAGACACATTAAAACTATGAAAAATAAGTCCTGTCATTTAAGACACATGCTATATAGTATTCTGTTGCAGCAGCTGGTGCTATTACAGCTTTGCAACAATGGGCAGGTTTTCTTCTTTGCTTGAGACTCTGTCAAGCAATAGTAGGGCTGAGGATGTAGGTCAGCTGATTGAACACTTGCTGAGAATTCACAAAAATGCCAGGTACAAATCCAGAATCACATAAAGCAGATATGGTACACAGGCTTATAATCCCAGCACTGGGCAAGGCAGGAGGATTAGGGATTCAAGCCTGAGTTTGATGCCCGCCTGGATTAATGAGAACCTATCTCAGAAATGGGAGAGAGAATATTAGAGCTGATATTATTCCACCAATTGATGTGATTTAATTTAAAAACTGAAGGAAGAGTTTTCCAAGTTCACCAAACATAGTGGCACACACCTGTAATTCTTGTGCTTGGGCAGTAGAGGCAGGAAATGACTACATAGCATGCTTAGGACCAGACTGGGCTACATGAAATATTCATTCTCTCTCTCTCTCTCTCTCTCTCTCTCTCTCTCTCTCTCTCTCTCATTTAAGATATGTGCATTTCTTCATTGTAAAAAAAAAAAAGTGAAAAAAGGCTCCTCTTATTCTCATTATAAATCATACTCGTCTTCCTACCATTTTTTTTGTGCCAGGGTCTCACTGTATAGTCCCAGCTGGCCTGGAACTTGCTATGTAGACCAGGTTGGCCTTGAACTCATAGAGATCTGCCTGCCTCTGCCTCCAAAGTGCTGGGACTAAAAGCATGTGCCACCACACCCAGCTTAGTTTTCTAAATTAAAGCATTAAATGAAGATGCATAACATGAACATGGGGTCATCACCTGCAGTGGCAATTACTCAGAAGGCTGACGCAGGCCTTCCTTGACTCTGGAGTTGAGGGACAACTTGATCAACTTGATCAGATTGATCAACTTAATCAGGTCCAAAACACCCTGCCTCTAGGAAAAAATTTTTTTTTGTTTGTTTGTTTTTCGAGACAGGGTCTCCCTGTAGCCCCAGCTGTCCTGGAATTCACTCTGTAGACCAGGCTGGCCTTGAACTCACAAAGATCTACCTGCCTCTGCCTCCCAAGTGCTAGGATTAAAGGCGTGCGCCACCATGCCCGGCGGAAAAATATTTTTTATAAATAATATACACCCAGGGGCTGGAGAGATGGCCTAGAAGTTAAAAGCACTGACTGCTCTTGCAGAGGACCTGGGTTCAATCCCCAGCACCCACATGGCGGCTGAGAACCATCTGTAACTCCAATTCCAGGAGAACTCCAGTTCCAGGGGAATCCGACACCGTCTTCTGACCTCCACGGCATTGCACGACAGGGGTGCACAAACCTGCATACAAACTACATTCATACACATAACGAAAATAAATAAATTAATTTTAAAATAATATACACCCATATTTACACTACCATTTCATGAAAAAGCAGGCAACAATGATAAGTCAAAATGACAATGAGTTCAAAAATGTACAAAAATGTGCTTTTTAATAACTCCTTACATTGCTCCTCTTATTCTCATTATAAATCATATTGGTAGATGCTTCTAATAGAATACTCCTTGTTTAACAGGTGTTGGATCATTGCAACTGGGGAAATGAATATGAATCTATCATGTTCCTTGGCTAACACTGATGGCCTTCACAGAGGTCTTTCTTTCTAT
>VZQC01014518.1:1356017-1381178 GCA_009823505.1 Rhizomys pruinosus
TTTTTTTTTTTTTTTTTTGGTCTTTTTGAGACAGGGTCTCCCTGTAGCCCCAGCTGTCCTGGAACTCACTCTGTAGACCAGGCTGGCTTTGAACTCACAAAGATCCACCTGCCTCTGCCTCCCAAGTGCTGGGATTAAAGGCTGCGCCACCACGCCCGGCTGCCATCCCTGGCTTTTTATGTGGGATGTGAAATCGGATCTTCATGACTGTGGCAGGCACTTTACCGACTGAGCCACCTCCCTTGCCCACTCTCTGTGACTCTTCTTGTCTCCTTGTTCTTCCAGACTTTCAGGCTCTGATGCTCTCTTTGCTGTTAGGGCAAGGCTTTTGGTAGGACCTATAAATTCCCTGATGTGGGAAGGTCACCCCAGCTTAACTGCCTCAGTTGTCCTCAGGCCCCATTTCCAGGCCCTACAGCTAGGGTCATAGATAGATTCAAAGGTCAGTGCTCGCTTCAGCAGCACATATACTAAAATTGGAAGCATAAATTCAAACTTCAGGGGCATATACCTGACCCTCCAAAGGCACACTCTACTCTAGCCCATTCTCTGGGAGGCTAGTGTCTTTTTTATTTTATTTTATTTTATTTATTTTTTTATGTGTATGAATGTATTGTCTGCATGTAGGTTGGTGCACCCCTGTCGTGCAATGCCTCGGAGGTCAGAAGAGGGCGTCGTATTCCCCTGGGAACTGGAGTTAAAGACAGTTCTTAGCCGCCATGTGGGTGCTGGGGATCGAACCCTGGTCCTCTGCAAGAGCAGTCGGTGCTCTTAACTGCTAGGCCATCTCTCCAGCCCCATGTGTCTTTCTTACTATCCCATTTCAGCCCTGAACCTCCAAGTTATGCTACTACCTCATGCCCGCTTGTAGGTCATTTCTATCATCTGTTGGTCCTTTAGTCACGCATGACCACAACCCACACAATATTCTTCCCTCCTAGAACCAGGCTGGCAGTTCTATAGGACTGATCCTAAGTTTAGCTCTGGCAAGGAGAGGGGAGGGGACCGTGTTACCCGTGGAATGAAAAAGGAAACAGACTCAGAAAGTCCAGGAGATAGACTCAAGTTTAATGTTGGAACTCAAGGCTTTTATACCAACCCATGCATGGGCCGGAACACGTACACACAATTGGGGGCTGAGGAAGGCCATTGGGACAAGGGAACCTCAGGCTATATTCCAGATCAAAGTTCTTTCTTGAGAGATCAAAATACAGCCCAGGCTTCACAGGTCTCTGAGAATAACAGCAGGGGTAGGGAGCTGGCAAGATAGCCTAGCAGTTAAGAGCACCGACTGCTCTTGCAGAGGACCCGGGTTCAATCCCCATCACCCACATGGCGGCTGAGAACCATCTGTAACTCCAATTCCAGGAGAACTCCAGTTCCAGGGGAATCTGAGACCCTCTTCTGACCTCCGAGGCATTGGACAACATGGATGCACAAACCTACATGCAGACAGTACATTCATACACATTCAAAAAAAAAAAAAAATAACAGCAGGGGTCAAGGCTTTGGCTGTTAGGTAACTGCTTTTAAGTGCTTCTGCCAAAAGAATGCCTACACTTGCCCAGGGTTGATGACCCAGGACCCTGAGTCTTCTCCCCTGCCTGGTTCTCTAGCTACCTGCATGAATGACTTCTAGTTGAAGATGATAAAGCCACTGCAGCCTTCTCAGCTGCCCATGATAAGCCCTAAGGAGGAGGTCTTAGTTACTTTCTATTGCTATGATAAAAACACTGACCCACTGGGCATTGTGAGGCATGCCTTTAATCCCAGCACTCTGGAGGCAGAGGCAGGCAGATCTCTGTGAGTTCAAGGCCATCCTGGTCTACAGAGCGAGTTCCAGGCCAGCTGGGGCTACAGGGAGACCCTATCTCAAAAAGACAAACAAACAAACAAACAAAAAAAAAAAACACACAAACTGACTTGGGAAGGAAATAGTTTTCTGGCTTATACCTCAGTCCATTGTCAAGGGAAGCCAAGGCAGGAACTCAGGGCAGGAACCTGGAGAGCAGACCTTGGAGGATACACTGCTTACAGGCTTGCTCCCTTGGAGCATACTCAGCTTGCTTTCTTATATAATACATGACCAGTTGCCCAGGTTGGAACTGCCCACAGTGAACTAGGCCCTCCTATATCACTCAACAATAAAGAAAATGCTTCACAGACATTGCCAAGGTCATTTCAATGGAGGAAATCCATCAACTGAGGGTCCCTCTAACCAGGTGAGTCAAGTTGACTAGAGCTTTCCAGCAGAGGAGGTAGCCACCTCTACTGTTGGCACTACAATAGAGGATTACAATACACCTTCTTCTCACTCTTGGATTTCTGTCCTTAGTTAAGATGATAATCAAATAGAAATTGTCCCTTGTTAATTGAAGTCACCTCCCTGACCCTTGTTTCTATGTAGAGGAAGCAAACCTTCCTAAGGCAACAGCATCTGACTGAGATCCTTCAGCCTTCTATGTGCATTTTTCACAATGTTTGTGACTTACGACAAGACAAGTATTACTGTTTTTTCTATTATCACAGTGACGGAAGAAAGGAAGAAAGGAAGAAAGGAAGGAAGGAAGGAAGGAAGGAAGGAAAGAGGAAGGGGAAAGGGAGGGGGAGGGAGATAGATAGGGACAAAACTGGACTAAGACATGAGGCATACTTAAAGTAGTGCTTGTTTAATGACTAGTGCTTATAAAATGTTAGCTATTCACTATAGCATCTAATATTTCCTATATATTTATGGGTTTTAAATTTTTTTATTTCTTTTACTTTTTTTTTTGTCTTTTTGAGACAGGGTCTCCCTTTAGTCCCAGGTGTCCTGGAACTCACTCTGTAGACCAGGCTGGCCTTGAACTCACAAAGATCCACCTGCCTCTGCCTCCCAAGTGCTAGGATTAAAGGCATGCGGTACCACACCCAGCTTGTTTTTACATTTTATTATAGTGTGCATGCGTGTACACATGTAGAGTTTAGAGGGCAACTTGAAGAAGTCATCTCTCTCCTAGTATATGGATCTGGGGAATCAAACCCATTTCATCAGGCTTAGCGGCAATTGCCTTTACCCACTAAGCCATCTTCCTGCCCCACCCTTTTTTTTTTTCTTCTCAAAAAGACAAAAAAAAAAAAAAAAAAAAAAAAAAGACTTGATTGGTCCCAATAAGTACATTATTCTTCTTCTTTTTTACACGTTACACAAGAAAGTCTGTTTGTTTCCGTCCAATAGTTCTACCAAGTACAACATCCCCTGGGTTTGATCCTTAGCCTTGTGAAAAGGAATAAATTACACAGGAAAATTTATTTACTTACTTACTTACTTAACGACGGGTCTCCCTGTAGTCCAGCTGGCCTGGAACTTCACTTATGTAGACCAGGGCTAGCCTTGAACTCACAAAAGCTCCCTCTGCTTCTGACCTCCCTAGTGGCTGGAATTAAAGTGTGAGCCCCCCCCCCCCATGCCTGGTACACAGGAATGTTTTATATCACCTTTGTCTTATTTGCAGCACCATGATCTACTTAAATAATATAAAATTACAATTTTCTTTTTTTATTATTTTTATTATTTTCTTATGGGTATGAGTTGTACTGTCTGCAGTAGGTTAGTGCACCCATGCTGTGGGTGCAAATCACAGGAGGCAGAAGAGGCATCGGATATCCCCTGGGAACTGGAGTCAAAGACCATGGTTCTTACATGCCATGTGGGTGCTGGGATGAACCGAATCCTCTGCAGAGCAGTCAGCGCTCTTAACCGCTATGCCACCTCCTCCAGCACCCACCAATTTTCTTAAAATAATTAAAAAAAATGTACAGATCCAGCATGGTGGGAGCAGAGGCAGTAGATGATCTCTAGTGTTTCAAGACCAGCCCTGTATACACAGAGAGTTCAGACAGCTGGGGACTTACAGGAGGACCCTGTCTCAAAAACCAAAAAAAAAAAAAATTACATTAGCATGGTTGTGACACATGCTTTTAATCCAGCACCCAGGAGGCAAGAAGCATGCAGATTTCTGTGCGATTTGAGGCAACCTGTCTACACAGTGAGTTCTGGCCACGGCTGGGTTTACAGGAAGACCCTGTTTCTTCAAAAAGAAGAATAAATAACAAGCCAACAAAGTACGTTAGAAATATAATTCAGTAGGCAGCATAGGAACTGGCCTGGAGGGAGGAGAGGTGGGGGCGGAGGAGACACTGAGACACTGATTGGTTGCCCTTCCCTAGGAAAGCTCCAAGGAAGTTCTGATGTTACAAGATATCATGCCATGTCTGTGGGAAGATGAAGCAGAACAAGACATAGCCCCTGCTGTCAAGGATGAATGAGTAAAGATGGCAGACTGCATGCTTGCTTACCCTGACACACCTCCCCTGGAGACAGTGTTGCAGAGAGATATGAATAAGAGAAGATAGTCTTTTATTAATTTCTTGGTAAAGATAACATTTCAGAAAGTGATCATTTTTGTTCCATCTTTTCAGTTTGACTAAGTCATTTCTCATGTGTTTGTAGAATCCATTCGTACATCCCAGCTGCTTGTGTGCTGACCAATCACACAGAAGGCAACGGGAAATACGCATTCAGAGGTTGCCTGGACTTGTTAACAGATGTGATTTCAGAAACTACTTGCTGACTCACAGACAAGAGGGAAGGAAAACTATCTCCCAGTTCTACAGCCAAGGAATTGCAAGGACTGCCAAAGCCCACAGTGATGTGAGCCTCTTTCAGTGGCCAGCTTGCTCACTGCTGGGCTCATAACTAGTCTAGACTGAAGTCTTATTCAATTCTAAAGAAATAAATGAGTCATGTAAATCATTTCTGGGCTCGGTATCCTGAACTAGATGATAAAAAGATCAGACACTCCTTCCCTGGCCCAAGGCCCTGTGATTCACCTGATTTGTTACAAGGATCCAGACTGAGCTGGAAGAAAGGCTACAAACCATCCTCTCTGCTCCCCACACACATTGGCTTGTCAAGAGAAAAATAAAATCCAAGGCAGAGCTTATCTCATGATAGAGGAGGGGATGTGGAATGAGATCAGGTTGAACACTGACTTTGTCAAGGCAGAAGGACCTCTTTCAAGTTAGTTAACCTTTTGAAGATAGAAGCGTCTCCCTTCTGAGATTGTGTGATCTACATTCACACACAGACACAGACAACACACACACACAGATTACAACACCTGCACCCCGAGGTTTTTCTGTGGAGTATAAAGTGTCAAGCCACTTAGAAAAACAGTTTTGGTAGTCTCTTAAAAGTAAAAACACCTCCCAAATTTCCCATGCTTAAAAACCCCAGCAATTCTACTCCTAGAAGACTACCCAAGAGGAACATAAAACAACCACCACAAAGATCCTGGTGAATGTTCATTACTATTATCATGGCTATACTACTTAGCAAAAATATCTATGCTCAAGTGAAAGAAGCTATAATCAGTAACTCACTTTTGCACAAGTCCATTTATACAGGAGACAATGAGACTTAAACAGACAGAAACTTTGGGGTGCTTGGGGCTAGACACAAGGGACAGACAGTGACAGCAAATAGCACTGAAGCATCATTCTGTGGTGTTGGAAATGCTCTAATTTTGGATTGTGGTGATGTTATTCAAAATCACTTATACTGAAAGTAATAATGCAAAATCTCTCCCTTCCTCCTCCTCTCCCGTTGAGATTATTGCTCCATATCTCACTCTCAAGATAAATACATACATCACCACAATCCAAAATTAGAGCATTTCCAACACCACAGAATGATGCTTCAGTGCTATTTGCTGTCACTGTCTGTCCCTTGTGTCTAGCCCCAAGCACCCCAAAGTTTCTGTCTGTTTAAGTCTCATTGTCTCCTGTATAAATGGACTTGTGCAATGTGTGATCTTCCTGTCTAGCTTCTTTCACTTAGGTCAACATGTATTCAATGAACTAATAGTATGAACATTTCACACAGAACGTTCTTTGTGGGACATAATGTTTTTCCTCTCTGGGTAGCTTGTAGGAGTAGAATTGCTGGGTTTTAAGCATGGTAGTATACTAGACTACAATAAACGAAAGTGGCTGTACCACTTTATACTCCTACCAGAAAAACTCGAGGGTGCAGTGTTGTACTGTGTGTGTGTGTGTGTCTGTGTCTGTGTGTAGTAGTCACACCATCTCAAAGGGAGACGCTCATCTTCAAAAAGGTTAACTAACTTGAAGAGGTCTCTATACTGCCTTGAACTCAAAGTCAAGTTCAACCTGATCTCATCCAATCCCTCCTCTATCATGAGCATAAGCGTGTGGGCTGGATTTTATTTTCTTGAACAAAGCCTGGTCCTTATGTTGGGGAGCAGAGAGGATGTTTTGTTAGCCTTTCTTTCCAGCCAGTCTGCGATCCTTGTAACAAATCAGGTGAATCACAGGGCCTTGGGCCAGGGAAGGGAGTGTCTGAATCTTTTTATCATTCTAGTTCAGGAATACCGAGCCCAGAAATGAATTTACATGACTCATTATTTTCTTTAGATGAATAAGACTCAGTCTAGACAGTATGAGCCCCAGCAGTGAGGCAAGGGCTGGCCACTGAAAGAGGCTTCACATCACTGTGGGCTTTTGGCCAGTCTTGCAATTTTCCTTGGCTGTAGAACTGGAGATAGTTTTCCCTTTCCCCTCTTGGCTGTGAGGTCCAGCAAGTAGTTTCTTGAAATCCCATCTGTTAAGCAAGTCCATGGCAACCTCTTGAACTGCGTAATTTTCCCGTTGGCTTCTGTGTTGATTTGGTTCAGCACACAAGCAGCTGGACTGTACGAAATGGGATTTCTCACAAACACACAATGAGAACATGACTAGTCAAACTGAAAAAGAGGAACAAAACATGAACACTTTCTGAAATGTTATCCATTTACCAAGAGGAAATTAATAAAAGACTATCTTCTCTTATTCATATCTCTCTGCAACACTGTCTCCCAGGGAGGTGTGTCAGGTTTAAGAAGCATGCAGTCTTGCCACTTTACTCATTCCATTCCTTGACGCAGGCAGGCTATGTCTTGTTTCTGCTTCACTTCCACAGACATGGGCATGATACTTGTAACATCAGAACTTCCTTGGAGCTTTCCTAGGGAAGGGCAACCAATCAGTGTCTCAGTGTCTTCCTCCGCCCCCCTCTTCTCCCTCCAGGCCAGTTCTATGCTGAGCCTACTGGAATTAATATTTCTAACGTACTTATGCTTGCTGTGTTTTATTTAATTCTTTTTTTGAGACAGGGTCTCTCCCTGGAACCCTAGCTGTCCTGGAACCACTGTAGTAGACCAGGTTGGCCTCAAATCGCACAGAAATCTGCCTGCTTCTTTGCCTCCTGGGGTTGCTGGGATTAAAGGTGTGTACACCATGCCTATGTAATTTTTTTTTTTTTTGGTCTTTTTTTGAGACAGGGTCCTCCTGTAGTCCCAGCTGTCCTGGAAACTCTCTGTGTATACCAGGCTGTCTTGAAATCACAGAGATCCTCCTGCGCTCTGCCTCCCAGCCTGGCTGACATTTTTTTTATTACTTTTAAGACAAATTTGGTTGGGGGCTGTGAGAGGCTGCCCCTAGCGGTCTATAGAGCGCTCTGACTGGCTCGTACAGAGGATCTGGTTTCTATTCCTAGCACCCACACTGGCAGCTAAGAACCGATCATTTAACTCCAGTTCCAGGGAATCCGATTGCCTTCTTCTGACCTCTGTGGCATTGACAACAAAGGTGCACTAACCTACATGCAGACAGTAACAACTCCCATACACAGTAAAAAAAATAATTAAAAATAATAAAAAAGGAAAATTGTGATTTCATTATTTAAGTAAGATTTCATTAGGTGCTGCAAATAAGACAAAGGTGATATAAAACATTCCTGTGTACCAGGCATGGGGGGCCACACCTTTAATTCCAGCACTCAGGAGCAAAGATGGGAAGCGTCTTGTGAGTTCATAAGGCTTTAGCCTGGTCTACACAAGGAGTTTCAGCCAGCTGGAGCTACAGGGAGACCCTGATCTATAAGTAAGTAAGTAAGTAATAATTTCTGGTGTAATTATTCCTTTCACAAGCTAACGGATCAAACCCAGTGGCGGATGTATGTAGCTGTAGAGGGAACACTGTAGCTATGGACCAAATCACGTCTTTTTTAATTTTTTATTTATATTTTTTTTTGTTTTTGAGACAGGACTCTCCCTGTAGGCTCTGGCTTGTCCTGCAGAACTCACATCTGTAGACAAGGCTGTCTTTATCTCACAGAGAATCTGCCTGCTTCTGCCTCCCGAGTGCTAGGATTTAAAGCGTGTGTTGAGCCACAACACCCGGCTGCCAAATCAGTCTTTTAAAAATTATATTATTAAGTCATTGTATCTAGCTTATTTTGTTGTTTGTTTGTCTTGATTGTGCTTTGAGACAGGACTATACCATATGGCCTGCACTGTCCTTTGAATTCAAAACAATATTTTTTAGAAAATTTTTATATTCTGCCTGTTGCTGAGATCCAGAATTAACTAGGGCTTGCACATTGTGTGACAAGGGCTTTACCACCAAACTGCCAGGTCCCCCAGGATTTCTCTGGTTTTAAAAATGGCTAGCTGACTTAATCGACAGCAAAGTGGTGGAAAACAGCAACAACAAAAGCTTAAGGCTTTCAGTTACTATGCAAGAAAATCCATATTCCTTAGCAGGTCATAAAAGACTTAATAAACTGACTCACAACCTACAGTTCAGTGTCTCAGTAATCTCCTCCTCCTCTATTTGAAAATGTCATTTATTCATTCTTATGTGTTCTAGCATCTACCTCAGGCCTGAATAGGAAGCAAGTATTCAACATAGACATCTTAATTTACACTGATAGCTGCTTTTAACCTGCCAAGAGCAGTATTAATTCTATAAGGCTTCCGGGGAAACTTCTGCTAATTCCTAGGTCTTTCTCCATGACAGAGGAGATGAAATAAATTACAACCTATTTTTACTCTTCTCCAAGTAGAATCACTGATTCATTCAAGCCTAACATGCTTGATTATTTTTCTAAAACAGGTCAGTCTTACATTAAGATTATGAGAGAGTGTCCACTGTTTTCAAGAATTAGGCAGAACGTCATTCCGAGAATACAAGTAAGCTGGGTGTCAGTCTGTAATCCCGACGTATTGGAGGCTGACGCAGAGGATCACAAGTTTCAAGGACTGGGCCTCCACTACACAGCAATACTCTGTCTCAAAAAAATGACCAAAACAAATAAATTAATTAAATAAAAAAAGAAGGCGAAAAAGAAAAGAAGAATGTATCAAACACTGAGTGTCAGTCTTTGTAACATTGGACAGTTTAATGATGTGATTGAAAGTTTTTTTTTAAAGTTCTTGAATTGCCAGTTTATTGCCTTAATAGCAAGGCTTCACCAGAATGTACCACCCAAGCTTGGACTTTTTAGTCTTCAAAACTAATGACCAAAAAATCAACTTCTTTTGCTTTTAGAGTCCTAGACTTGGGTATCTGATAAGATGCCTTACTTTTCTTTACAGAGGACTGGTTCAATTCCTAGCACCCACCATGGCGTCTTAACCATCTGAAAGTTAAGTCCCGCCATCTGTTAACTCAGTTCCAGGGGATCCGAACATCCTCTTCGAGCCTCTGTGAGCACGTACACATGTGATATACTTACATACATACTGATAAAACACTCATACACATAAAAACAAGTTAAATTAATTAATTAAAAGTTCTAGGCAAGTTTGGAATTTGTTATGGCAACAAAAATTTTTTACTTATTTTTTTTTGGTCTTTTTGAGACAGGGTCTCCCTGTTAGTCCCAGGCTGTCCTGGAACTCACCTCTGTAGACCAGGCTGGCCTTGAACTCCACAAGATTCCGCCTGCCTCTGCTCCCAAAGTTGCTGAGATTAAGGGCGTGTGCCACCACGCCCGGGCAACAAACAGGTTTCTTACACAAGGCATACTTTTTAAAAGTTCTCTGTAGGATATTTTAGGTTGCCAATAATTCACAAATTATAAGAAAGTTAGCATTTAACAGTTCTACCCATCATTGCTATTCTGGGCTATGGGTAAAATCACCAAGAGAATCATAAAATTTAGGGAAAGTAGCCAGCTTACAACTAATAAATTTACTAATGTGTTAATGATTTCACAATCACAATTTCCTGTGCTATTGTGTATGGTCAGCCATATTAGCCAATTCATAGAATTTAAAGCCCTTTATTATTTTATGTGTATGATTGTTTTGCCTGCTTATATGTTATCATTGGACTCTCTTGGAACTAGAGTTACAGATTGATGGTTAAGCCATCATTGGGGTGCTGGAACTGAATTCCAGGTCTTTGCGAAGGGGAGAGGGGCAGGGGAAAGGAAAGACAGTGCTTTCAAACTGGCTGAGCTATCTCTCAGGCCCCTAAAGACTCTTGTATATGTAGGTAGATCCAGTTTGAATTGGGGGCAAGTCCTCAGCTAGCACCCCGAAGGGCACCGTGTGGATGGGAAGTCGAGAGTCTTGACCCTGCCCAAGGAGGAGCAATCAACATGGCCTAGGTGCGTGGGGATGGGTAGGGCAATGGTGTGCGGAATTGGGGGACCTACGATTGGCTCTGGGAACTTACAACGTCATTTGGTGTATAAAAAGTAGGCTGGGGGCTGGAGAGATAGCCCTAGTTGGTTAAAACACTGACTGCTCTTACAGATGGACCCAGGTTCGATCCCCAGCACCCACATGGCGCTAAGAACCGTATCTGTAACTCCAATTTCCAGGAGAACTCCTGTTCAGGGGAAACCAGAGACCCTCTTTTCTGACCTCCGCCGGCATTGCACGACACGGGTGCACAAACCTACAATCAGACAGTACGTTTATACACCTACAAAAAAAAAAAAAAAAAAAAAAAAAGCAGGCTGTAGCAAGCAACAAATTGAATTTGAATTCTCCATTAACATTCATTCAGAATCGCCCGGCCATCATTTTGATTTTGTGTGTATACAGGCCAAAGCAGCCTGCATTTCGTTCGGGTGGCCAGTGGGTTGGAAAGGAGTTCCCATACAGATCACCAATCTGGATAGCTGGTGTTCGGGTGTTGGACAATTAGGATGAAGATAGGCCAACAGCCTTCAGCCTGAAATTCCTTTTCAGGGTTCAGCAGTCTCTGGCAGGTGGAAAATCATGGCCACGAGTGGGAAATGTGTCTCGTCGTCCCAGGCTAAGGGACTGAGGTTAGAAGTACCTCTCAGGACAGACTACAGAAGTAGCTGGTTGGTCTCTGCGCCAAGAGGCCAGTTCCCTACATTGGATCCCCTTCCCTTAGCTCAGGGCCACGTGGTCCTGCTCAGTTACAAAGGAAGCTTCCTACCATATATACAGATAGATTGCCTATTTAAAAGAGAATGACGCTGGCTGAGTGTGGAGGTGCACACCTTTTATCCCAATCCTCGGAGGTAAAGGCTGATTTCTGTGAGATCAAGGCCAGGCCTGGTCTACATAGTAAGTTCCAGGCCAGTTTTGGGGCCTACCTTGTCAAAAAAAAAAAAAGGAAAAATGACAAAAAACTAACACATTTTCTTTTTTTTTTTTTTTTTTTTTTTGGTCCTTTTTTCGAGACAGCGGTCTCCCTGAGCCCCAGCTGTCCTGGAACTCACTCTGTGAACCAGGCTGGGCTTTGGGAGGAATTCCTTCCACTCCAAAAGATCCACCCGCCTCTGCCTCCCGAGTGCTAGGATTTAAGGCGTGTGCCACCACGCCCGCAACTAACACATTTTCAAACTAGAAAAAAGGAAATATGATTAACAGAGAAAATAGAAAGTATTCAACTTACTATAAATCAAAGTATTACTCTTTTTGAGGGACAGGGCTTTTCTGTAGCCCCAGCTCTCCTGGAAATTACTTTGGAGACAAGGCTGGCCTTGAATTCACAGAGATCCACTTGCCTCTGCCTCCTGAGTGCTGGGTCTAAAGGTATGCATCAGTCTTTTGTGAGCAAATTGGAAAAGGTTAAAAAAAAAACTTAGCGATATTTCATAGTGATAAACATGAGATAAAAATTAGGAACTTGGGCCATGCACATTAGCACTATTGCTGCACAAACCTGGTGGACTCATTCAGGTCCCTGGACCCATGTTAAAAAGCCAGATATGTGGTGATGCTTTCTGTAGTTCTAGGCAATCCTAATAAAATTGGACGGTTAATAGTCGGCTGGAGAGATGGTGCCCCAGCGGTTAAGCGTGCCGACCGCCTTACAGAGGACCCGGTTTTGATCCCCGGCACCCACATGCGGCCGAGAACAGTCTGAAACCCCAATTCCAGAGAACCCCGAGTTCCAAGGAATCCGACACCCTCTTTCTGACCTCCGACGGCATTGCACGACCGGGTGCATCAACCTATACATTTGCAAACAGTACATTCATACACGTACAAAATAAATAAATAAAATTAAAAAAAAAAAAGATTGGAGGCCAAGTTCAGAAGTCTCTCAGTCCAGGAGACAGGAGTATTGTTAAGTGTATGGGTAAGCAACATAGATACTTCAAAACAGATGAAAGGTGAGGCATTTACATCTAGGAGGATTTTATTCTTTCTTACTATCCACATGTGCCACTGGTGGGGCCAAATTTCTTGCTTATATGATTACAAAGAACACTCATGCAGAAATACATAAAAACATAATATAATTTAAAAAATGAGGGAACTTGGCCAGGATACTTATGGTGCAGAGAGCACGGTTAATTCTAGCACTCTGGAGAAGTCAAGCATGGCAGTGCAGAATATCTTCTGGTGTCCTTCAAGGCCAAGCTCTGGTCCTACATTACTGGCAAGCATCCAGGCCAGCTGAGACTAAAGGAGACCCTGTCTCAACAAAAAAAAAAAAAAATAACAAAATTAAAAAAAAAAAGGAACTTGTGTGTTAGGAGATATTATACTTCAGCAGTTAAGAGTATTTAACTGCTCTTGCAGGCAGACTATTGCTCTCAATTCCCACCCCTACATCCCATAGAGAGGTGAGGTCGGTACACATCCACTTCTAATTTTCTAGCTCCAAGGGATCTTTGCCTGCATGGGAATCTGTACTCATATGCACAAATCCACACACATACACATAATTAGAAATATAAAATATTTTAAAAATGAGGGCATGTAATATCGAGTTTATATATATACCACACCATACTTAAATGGAATATCGTATACGCTGCAAAATAATGCTGAAAAAAACACTTTTGGTAAAGCAGTGACAAAACACATGCCAAGGTTTCATAAGCCCTAGGCTACGCGGTTGGGACAGATCTTTAACTCCCAGTTACTGCAGGCAGAGGCAGGAGGATCTCCGTGAGATTAAGGTGGCAGCCTGGTCGGTAACATAGGTGAGTTCTGAGTTCACATCTAGGAGATTTCGGTTATAGGGGAACCCTTGCCTCAAAAAAAAGAAAAAATAAAGCAAAGTTTTATATTTATACAGGTATAATATATATTTTTATTATTTATTATACTTTGATAATTAATTAAAAATGTGTGTGGTGTGTGGGCGTGTGTCTGGTGTCTGTCCTTGTAGGTACACTAAGCTTGAAGCCACAGAGGTCATATTGGCATTCAGACCTCCTGGAGCTGGAAGATTATAATGTGGTTATTATTAGTCACCTGCTGTGGGTGGTCTGGCGAATCGAAACTCAGGTCATCTGAAACCGTACAGTTACTTCTTGATTCTCACTGAGCCCTTTCTCCAGCCCTACAATATTCAATGATCTTGAATTTTAATGGTTCCTGGCTGGAGAGATGGACTCGCAGCAGTTTAGAAGCACTGACTGCTCTTCTAGAAGACCCGGGTGTCCTTTATTCCCAGCACCCACCTGGCGCTAACAATTAACCGTCTTGACTCCCAGATTCCAGGGGAATCCAATCCGCTCTTCTGACCTTTGGGGGCAGGATGACTTGGACAACGGGATGACTGCCACCAAACCTACAATGCAGACAGTTAGGCATTCATTACATATAAAAAATAAAAATAAAAAAAAATTAAAAAAAAAGAAGGGGGCTGGAAGATGGGCCTAGTGGTTAAGAGTGGCCGACTGCTCTTGCAGACTGGGTTCGATCCCAACACCCACAGGCGGGTAGGCGGCTGAGAACCCATCTTAACTCCAGCTCCAGGGGAAGTCTGACACCCTTTTCTGACCTCTGCAATTTCGGTGTGTGGGCATTTGTATGACACGGCTGTCTTGTACCCAACATACATGCAGACAGGTACACTCATACACATAAAAAATAGTATATAAACTAACAAAATTATTAAATATTTGATCCATATAATAGAAGAAAAAAGATAAAAAAATAAATGATCTGAAACACAGTATGCAAAAAGATATTTCTCACCGGACATGGTGACATACATCTTTAGTCCCAGGACTTTGGGGGCATGGTGAGGCTGACAAGATTTTCTATGAGGTCTGATTGGCCAATCGGGTGGTCTACATAGTGAATTTCCATGCCAACTCACTGGGTCTCATAGTGACGTATCCTGTCTCAAAACAAAAAAAACAAATCAAAATGAAATAAGAATGAATATAATAAGAAACAATAATTTTGTATAGCCAACCATTAATATAATAACAAGTATAGGAAGAAAAAAAGTAAATATAATGATATTATATGATGATAATAGATAGCTTGAATAAATAAAGTAACAGATACACTATACAATACAGGGAATGCATAAAATAAAATTAATATTTTTTTTTTTTGTGTGTGTGTGTTTTAGCTAGGCATGTTGTTGTCTTTAATCCTAGAACTTTGGGGGCAGAGCAGATGGATTTCTGTGAGTTCCAAGGCTAGCCTGGTCTAAATAGCAATTGTTCTAGGACAGCTGGAGCTACTAGGGAAACCCATGTCTCAAAAAGGACTAAAAAAAATCCATCCCCAAAAGACCACAAACATAAACCATTATATATATATAATAATATATATATATAGTGGTATTGTATGGGTATACTTTAAAAAAGGTATTAAGTGATAAAACATGCAGGTGTTATCATATCTAGCATATTTACTTAGGGTATATAGATTCATACATAGGTTAATGTCATAGTAAGTATCTTGTATAAAAAAATGCATGGCTTAATCATTACCAACTTTCAGAAAGTGATTAAATAGAGGAGGAGGAAACTGCAGGTGAGGAAGTTTACACAAAGTAAGAGCTACACTGGTAATTTATTCTCTCTCCTCTCCCCCAGCCCTTCCCTTTCTTCTTCCCTTCTCTCTCTGGGAATTGAACCTAAGACTTCATGTTTCGCTTAAACACAGAATCTGATTCACTGGTCCTGGACATTCCTAGACCCCATAAATGTTTTATTATTGTTNCTCTCCCTGTAGCTCTGGCTGTCCTGGAACTCACTCTGTAGACAAGGCTGGTCTTTATCTCACAGAGATCTGCCTGCCTCTGCCTCCCGAGTGCTAGGATTAAAGGTGTGAGCCACAACACCCGGCTGCCAAATCAGTCTTTTAAAAATTATTATTATTCAGTCATTTAATCTACTTATTTTGTTTGTTTGTTTGTTTGATTGTGCTTTGAGACAGGACTATACCATATGGCCTGCACTGTCCTTGAATTCAAACCAATATTTTTTAAAATTTTTATATCTGCTGTGCTGAGATTCAAATACAGGGCCTTGCACATGTGGACAAGGGCTTTACCACCAAGCTGCAGTCCCCAGGCTTCTCTGTTTTAAAAATGGCTACTGACTTAATGACAGCCAAAGTGGGGGGAAAACAGCAACAACAAAAGCTTAAGGCTTTCAGTTACTATGCAAGAAAATCCATATTCCTTAGCAGGTCATAAAAGACTTAATAAACTGACTCACAACCTACAGTTCAGTGTCTCAGTAATCTCCTCCTCCTCTATTTGAAAATGTCATTTATTCATTCTTATGTGTTCTAGCATCTACCTCAGGCCTGAATAGGAAGCAAGTATTCAACATAGACATCTTAATTTACACTGATAGCTGCTTTTAACCTGCCAAGAGCAGTATTAATTCTATAAGGCTTCCGGGGAAACTTCTGCTAATTCCTAGGTCTTTCTCCATGACAGAGGAGATGAAATAAATTACAACCTATTTTTACTCTTCTCCAAGTAGAATCACTGATTCATTCAGCCTACATCTTGATGTTTTTTTAAAGGTCAGTCTTTATTTTAAGATTATAGAAGTGTCCATGTTTCAAAATAGGAGAACGTCATTGAGAAATACAAGTAAGCTGGGTGTTCATGTCTGTAATCCCAGTACTTGAGAGGCTGAGGCAGGAGGGATCACAAGTTCAAGGCTGGCCTCCACTACACAGCAATACTCTGTCTCAAAAAAATGACCAAACAAATAAATTAATTTAAATAAAAAAAGAAGGGAAAAAGAAAAGAAATATCAACTGAGTGTCAGTCTTTGTAACATTGGACAGTTTAATGAATGTGATTTGAAAGTTTTTTTTAAAGTTGAATTGCCAGTTATTGCCTTAATACAAGGCTTTCACCAGAAATGACCACCCAAGCTTGGACTTTTTAGTCTTCAAAACTAATGACCAAAAAATCAACTTCTTTTGCTTTTAGAGTCCTAGACTTGGGTATCTGGAAAGATGCCTTACTATTCTTACAGAGGACCTGGGTTCAATTCCTAGCACCCACATGGCGGTTAACCATCTGAAAGTAAGTCCGCCATCTGTAACTCCAGTTCCAGGGGATCCAACATCCTCTTCGAGCCTCTGTGAGCACTGTACACATGTGATATACTTACATACATACTGATAAAACACTCATACACATAAAACAAGTAATTAATTAATTAAAGTTCTGGAGTTGGATATTTTTGTTATGGCAACAAAAAGTGTTTTATTTTTTTTTGGTCTTTTTGAGACAGGGTCTCCCTGTAGTCCCAGCTGTCCTGGAACTCACTCTGACCAGGCTGGCCTTGAACTCACAAAGATCCACCTGCCTCTGCCTCTCCCAAGTGCTAGGATTAAAGGCGTGCGCCACCACACCCGGCTCCCACCCCTTTTTAACAGTTCTATTAAGGCATAACTTATGCTCCATATCTCACCATTTTCAGTAAATATGTTTTTACATACATCACCACAATCCAAAATTAGAGCATTTCCAACACCACAGAATGATGCTTCAGTGCTATTTGCTGTCACTGTCTGTCCCTTGTGTCTAGCCCCAAGCACCCCAAAGTTTCTGTCTGTTTAAGTCTCATTGTCTCCTGTATAAATGGACTTGTGCAATGTGTGATCTTCCTGTCTAGCTTCTTTCACTTAGCATAATATTTTTGCTATGTAGTATAGCCATGAATAATAGTATGAACATTCACACAGAAGTCTTTGTGTGGACATATGTTTTTGTTCCTCTTGGGTAGCTGCCTAGGAGTAGAATTGCTGGGTTTTAAGCATGGGAAATTTGTGTTTTACTTTTTAAGAGACTACCAAACTGTTTTTCTAAAGTGGCTGTACCACTTTATACTCCTACCAGAAAAACTCGAGGGTGCCAGGTGTTGTAGATCTGTGTGTGTGTGTGTGTCTGTGTCTGTGTGTGATGTAGTCACACCATCTCAGAAGGGAGACGCTTCTATCTTCAAAAGGTTAACTAACTTGAAAGAGGTCCTTCTGCCTTGACAAAGTCAGTGTTCAACCTGATCTCATTCCACATCCCCTCCTCTATCATGAGATAAGCTCTGCTGGATTTTATTTTTCCTTGAACAAAGCCTGGTGTGGGGAGCAGAGAGGATGGTTTGTAGCCTTTCTTCCAGCTCAGTCTGGATCCTTGTAACAAATCAGGTGAATCACAGGGCCTTGGGCCAGGGAAGGAGTGTCTGATCTTTTTATCATCTAGTTCAGGATACCGAGCCCAGAAATGATTTACATGACTCATTTATTTCTTTAGAATTGAATAAGACTTCAGTCTAGACTAGTTATGAGCCCAGCAGTGAGCAAGCTGGCCACTGAAAGAGGCTCACATCACTGTGGGCTTTGGCAGTCCTTGCAATTCCTTGGCTGTAGAACTGGGAGATAGTTTTCCTTCCCTCTTGTCTGTGAGTCAGCAAGTAGTTTCTGAAATCACATCTGTTAACAAGTCCAGGCAACCTCTGAATGCGTATTTCCCGTTGCCTTCTGTGTGATTGGTCAGCACACAAGCAGCTGGGATGTACGAATGGATTCTACAAACACATGAGAAATGACTTAGTCAAACTGAAAAGATGGAACAAAAATGATCACTTTCTGAAATGTTATCTTTACCAAGAAATTAATAAAAGACTATCTTCTCTTATTCATATCTCTCTGCAACACTGTCTCCAGGGGAGGTGTGTCAGGGTAAGCAAGCATGCAGTCTGCCATCTTTACTCATTCATCCTTGACAGCAGGGGCTATGTCTTGTTCTGCTTCATCTTCCCACAGACATGGCATGATATCTTGTAACATCAGAACTTCCTTGGAGCTTTCCTAGGGAAGGGCAACCAATCAGTGTCTCAGTGTCTCCTCCGCCCCCACCTCTCCTCCCTCCAGGCCAGTTCCTATGCTGCCTACTGAATTATATTTCTAACGTACTTTGCTTTGCTTGTTTATTTATTCTTTTTTTGAGACAGGGTCTCCCTGTAACCCTAGCTGGCCAGGAACTCACTGTGTAGACCAGGTTGGCCTCAAATCGCACAGAAATCTGCATGCTTCTTGCCTCCTGGGTGCTGGGATTAAAGGTGTGTACCACCATGCCTATGTAATTTTTTTTTTTTTTTGGTCTTTTTGAGACAGGGTCCTCCTGTAGTCCCAGCTGTCCTGGAACTCTCTGTGTATACCAGGCTGGTCTTGAAATCACAGAGATCCTCCTGCCTCTGCCTCCACCATGCCTGGCTGTACATTTTTTTTATTATTTAAGAAAATTGGTGGGGCTGGAGAGGTGGCCTAGCGGTTAAGAGCGCTGACTGCTCTAGCAGAGGATCCGGGTTCAATTCCCAGCACCCACATGGCAGCTAAGAACCGTCTTTAACTCCAGTTCCAGGGGAATCCGATGCCTTCTTCTGACCTCTGTGGCATTGCACAACATGGGTGCACTAACCTACATGCAGACAGTACACTCATACACATAAAAAAAATAATAAAAATAATAAAAAAAGAAAATTGGTATTTTATTATTTAAGTAGATTCATGGTGCTGCAAATAAGACAAAGGTGATATAAAACATTCCTGTGTACCAGGCATGGGGGGGGGGCTCACACCTTTAATTCCAGCACTCAGGAGGCAGAAGCAGATGGAGCTTTGTGAGTTCAAGGCTAGCCTGGTCTACATAGTGAGTTCCAGGCCAGCTGGAGCTACAGGGAGACCCTGTCTATAAGTAAGTAAGTAAGTAAATAAATTTTCCTGTGTAATTTATTCCTTTTCACAAGGCTAAGGATCAAACCCAGGGGATGTTGTACTTGGTAGAGGAACACTGTACTATGGGACCAAATCAGTCTTTTTTTTTTTTTTTTTTTTTTTTTTTTTTTTTNAAAAAAAAAAAAAAAAAAAAAAAAAAAGGAACTTGGGTTGGAGAATTAACTCAGCAGTTAAGAGTATTTACTGCTTTTGCAGCAGATCTATGTTCAATTCCCACCCAGCACCCATATCAGGTGGGTCACAACCACTTCTAATTCTAGCTCCAAGGGATCTTTGCCTGCATGGGAATCTGTACTCATATGCACAAATCCACATACACATAATTAGAAAATAAAATATTTTAAAAATGAGGAATTTATACATATACACACATATATAAATGAATATGTACGTGCAAAATAATGCTGAAAAACACTTTTGGAAAGCAGTGTCACAAAACATGCAAGGTTAGCCAGGCACGGTGGGACAGATCTTTAATCCCAGCACTGCAGGCAGAGGCAGGAGGATCTCCGTGAGATCAAGGGCAGCCTGGTCTACATAGTGAGTTCTAGGCCATCTGGGGCTATAGAGAAACCCTGCCTCAAAAAAGAAAAAAAAAGCAAAGTTTTATATATACATATAATATATATTTAATTATATATATATATAATTACATATAAAAATGTGTGTGTGTGTGTGCGTGTGTCTGTGTCTGTGTAGGTACACATTAATGCTGAAGCCACCAGAGGTCAGAGGCATCAGACCTCCTGGAGCTGGAATTATATGTGGTTATTAGCCACCTGCTGTGGGTGCTGGGAATCAAACTCAGGTCATCTGAAAGAACAGTACTCTTAACCACTGAGCCCTTTCTCCAGCCCTACAATATTCAATGATCTTGAAAATGTTTCCCTGGGCTGGAGAGATGGCTCAGCAGTTAAGAGCACTGACTGCTCTTGCAGAGGACCCGGGTCCTATTCCCAGCACCCACATGGCGGCTAAGAACCGTCTTTGACTCCAGTTCAAGGGGAATCCAACACCCTCTTCTGACCTTTGTGGCATTGCTTGACACGGGTGCACCAACCTACATGCAGACAGTACATTCATACATATAAAAAATAATAAATAAAAAAATATTAAAAAAAAGAAGGGGGCTGGAGAGATGGCCTAGTGGTTAAGAGTGCCGACTGCTCTTGCAGAGGACCTGGGTTCGATCCCCAGCACCCACATGGCGGCTGAGAACCATCTTTAACTCCAGCTCCAGGGGAATCTGACACCCTCTTCTGACCTCTGCGGCATTGTATGACACGGGTGTACCAACATACAGGCAGACAGTACACTCATACACATAAAAAATAGTAATAAATAAAAATTTTAAAATGATCCAAAAAGAAAAAAAGATAAAAAATAAATGATCTGAAACACAGTATGCAAAAAGATATTTCTCACCGGACATGGTGACATACATCTTTAGTCCCAGGACTTGGGAGGCAGAGAGAGGCATGCAGATTTCTATGAGACTGAGGCCAATCTGGTCTACATAGTGAATTCCATGCCAACTACGGCTGCATAGTGAGATCCTGTCTCAAAACAAAAAAAACAAAACAAATGAAAAAGATGTTTGTCAAAATTTTGTTTGCAAACCATCTAAATATTAAACAATTGAAGAACAAAAGAAAAATTATATGTTTAATTGATAGAATATGAAATAGCAAATATGAATCAATGTAGACAGTCCTATAAACATACAGGGAATGCAAATTATAAAATATATACTGTATGCCTGGCATGGTGGCACATGCCTTTAATCTCAGCACTTGGGAGACAGAGGCAGATGGATCTCTGTGAGTTCAAGGCTAGCCTGGTCTACATAGCAAGTTCTAGGACAGCTGGAGCTACAGGGAAACCCTGTCTCAAAAAGACAAAAAAAACCACCCCAAAACCACAAACATAACCATATATATATATATATATATATAGTATTTTCGAAAACAGGGTCTTATTCTGTAGCCCAAGGTGTCTGGAACTCACTCTGCTCGAGCCAGTGCTGGTCTTGAACTCACAAAAGATTTGCCAACCTGCCTATGCCTTCCCCAAGTGCCCACCCCGCCGGCCTTTTTTTTTTTTTTTTTACTTCTTAGTCATGAATTGTTACTGCTGCAATGTAGGTAGGTACACACTATTTGGCTTAGTGTTGCAGAGGTAGAAGAGGACTGTCGGATTCCTGGAACTGGAGTTTACAGATGGTTCTTAGTCCGCCATATTAGTGCTGTGAATTGAAATCGGGTCCTTTGCTAAGTGCAGTCAGGGGTGTTGTTCTTAACTGCTGAGTTTCAAGAACATCTCTCCAGTCCCTCTTTTTTGATTTAAAATTTTTTTATTCATTTTATTTTTTTCTGTATATGGTATAATGTACTGTCTGCATCCAAGTTTGGGCACCCGTGTCGTGCAAATCTGAAGCGGGGACGGTCAAGAGAGGGTCGGATTCTCCTGGAGATGGGAGTTCAGTTCTACTTGGAATGGAGTAGGTTTAGTTCAGGACGGTTCTCGGCCCGCCCTGGGTGCTGGGAATTGAAAACCCGGGTCCTCTGCCAGCGCGGTCGGCGCTCCTAACCGCTAGACATCTCTCCAGCCCTGTTTTTTTTTTTTTTTCTACACTTAAATAAAAAGCCCTCATGTTGCGGTTGTGCGTGGCCACCGCCTTTAATAATTCCTAGCACTCGGGCGGCAGAGCAGGCGGAATCTTTGTGCGTTCAAGGCCGGCCGGGTCTACAGACGTGAGTTCCGGGACGACAGCTTGGGACCTACAGAGAGGAGAGACACTGTCTCAAAGACCCAAAACAAAAAAAAAAAAAGCCTCATGTTGCTAGGCATGGTGGCACAAACCTATAACCCAGCACTTGGAAGGCGGATCTTTGTGAGATTAAGGCCAGCCTGGTGGTTTATATTAGTGAGCTCCAGGCCAAGGGGGACCCTGTCTCAACAAGACAAAAAAAAAAAAAAAAAAAAAAAAAAAGAACAAGGGGATACCAGTTTGTGGTGTGGTGGCATGCTTTAATCCCAACATAGGCGACAGAGGCAGGTGGATCTCTAGGCTACATAGTGAGTTTCAGGCCAGCTGGTGCTACAGAACGACCCTGGTCTCAAACAAACAAACAAAAAAACAAACAACAAACAAACCAAAAAAAAACTTGAACAAACGCGGGAACTACTACTGCCATTCAAAGGGGAAATGATTAGCTCCTTGGAATATTTCTTTGCAAGGTTCTGGGTGGCTCCATGTAGTGGGAATGATTTGAATACATAATTTGCTGAATTTAGCATCACAATACAGATATTTTCCATGCTTTTGCACTGGCTTTCTATGGAACTATTTGATAATTACTTTTGTTTTGAGACAGGGGTCTCAATATATTACCTTCCGATTGTTGGCTCAGTAGATTTCACCTTCCTCTCCTGCCTCAAGTGCTGGAATCAAAGGTGCATGCCATTACACGGGCCACTATTTTGATTTTTTTTTTTTTTTTTTTTTTCTGGTCTTTTTGAGGTGACAGGGTCTTCTGTAGACTCAAGGATGTCTGGAACTCACTATGTAGACCAGGGCTGGCCTGGAACTCAAGGAGATCTCCTCTCTCTGCCTCCTGGGATTAAAGGCTGTGAGCCACCAGCCCAGCTTTGATTTTTTTTTTTTTAAGCTGGGCTATTGACCTCTAGGCCTGTTACCATGCCAGACAAGCATTCTTTCACTGACCTACACACGGCCCTAAACAATTTTTATTTATTTATGTTTTTTTAACGGATATAAGGTCTCCCTCTAGCCCTAGCTGGTCTGGATACTCACTATGTATACCAGGGCTGATACAATCATTCTCCTTAAACATGATTTCTTTACTGTGAAAACCTTCAAAATCCTTTCTTTCAAGTACTTAACATTTATTGTCACCCAAAGATTAAAATGTGATTGTTTAAACACTGTGAAATGAGAATCCATAATTACCACTGAGCTTACAAAATAAAACATTTATTGGGGTCTAGGAATGTAGGTCAGTGATAGAATCTGGTTTAGCGCATGTAAGGTCTTAGGTTCAATTCCCAGCAAGAGAGAGGGAGAAGAAGGAGGCTGGGGGAGAGAGAGTGAGAAGAAATTACCGTGTAGCTCTTACTTTGTGGAAACGGCGCACCGGCCAGTTTCTGCCTTCCGCGATGGCGCCACTGGCGGAAAGTTTGGGGGAAGGAAGCGAAGAATAGGAAGGTGCGGCGGGAGCCTTCCTGATTCTCTTGTCCATCCTTTTCCCCCTTCTCCTTTCTCCCCCCCCCCCCCTTTCCCTTTCCCCCTTATCACCTTTCTTCGACTTTTTCAACCTTTTCATCTGTGAAGTCCTATTCCCCTATACTCCCAACCTCTTTACACCGCCGTTATCACCGATGTATTATCTATGAGTCTGCTTACTGTTTTTACCACCAAGCTCTTTTTTATTACTTCTCTTTGTATCCACATATATATATTATTTTGTNAAAAAAAAAAAAAAAAAAAAAAAAAAAAAATTTACACTGCTGGGGCTGGTGAGATGGTTCAGCGGTTAAGAGTGCCAACTGCTCTTGCAGAGGACCCGGGTTCGATTCCCAGCACCCAATGGCGGCTAATAAAAAATAATAAATAAATAAAATTTTAAAAAATTAAAAAAAAAAGAATTTACACTGTTACAATTTAAGAACTAGCAGGGAACACTGAGAGTTCTGCTTTGACTTCATCATGTGACAGTTGAAGAACTAAATTCCACAGACATTGACTAACACCATGTTATGGTTTGAACGTGAAATGTCCCCAAAAGCTCATGTATTTGAACATTTGGTCTGCACTTGGTAGGGGGCCTGTTTAGGAAGGTTGTGGGAAGTAGGGCCCAACTAGAGGAAGAGGGTTGCTGGAGGGGTTGGTCTGTGGGTTATGGCCCAGCCCAGCTTGTGTCTGAACTCTGATTCTTGGTGGGAACCATGTAATAAACAGCCACCTCCTGCTCTCGTTGCTACAGTTGTTCCTGCCCTCCCCCTCCCACCATGATGGGCTATATCCCCTAAACAAGGAGCCAGAAAAAAACCCTTCCTCCCTCCCTTCAATTATTTCTTTTAGATTGGTTGTTTGTTGAGACAGGGTTTCATGTAGCCCAAGATGGCCTGAAACAAATTATGTAGCAGATAAGGACCCTGAATTAACCCTTTTGCTTTCTTTTCTTTTTTTTATGTGTATGAGTGTACTGTCTGTGTGTACCTGTGTCATACAATATCACGGAGGTCAGAAGAGGGCGTCGGATTCTCCTGGAACTGGAGTTAAAGACGGTTCTTAGGCTCCATGTGGGTGCTGGGAATCAAACCCGGGTCCTCTGCAAGAGCAGTTGGTGCTCTTAACTGCTGAGCCATCTCTCCAGCCCCAACCCTTTTGCTTTCATCTGCAGATTCCATCACACCTGGTTTGTGCAGAGCTGGGCATCAATCCCAGAACTTTGTGCATGCCAGCAAGCACACTACTAACTGAACTACACCCCAGCCCTGAGCGCCTCATCCTTAGATGAGGAAAATGAAGTGTGAGTTCAAGGCCAGCCTAGTCTACAGAGTGAGTTCCAGGCCAGCTGGAGCTACAGGGAGAGCCTGTCTTGAAAAGACTATATATATATGTGTGTGTATATATATCTATATCTATATCTATATATCCAGGTGTGGTGGCACATGCCTTTAATCCTAGCACTTGGGAAGCAGAGGTAGGCAGATCTCTGTGAGTTCAAGACCAGCCTGAGTTCCAGGACAGCTTGGGCTACAGGGAGATCCTGTCTCAAAAAGACAAATATATATA
>VZQC01014518.1:1392786-1403133 GCA_009823505.1 Rhizomys pruinosus
GGGTGGGTGGAGGAAAGGGTTTATTCAGCTCATATCATGGGTCATAGTTCATCACTCAGGGAAAGAACCTGGAGGCAGGAGCTGAAGCTCAGGCCATGGGGGAATGCTGCGTACTTACTTGCTCTCTGGCCCATGCCCAGCCTGCTTTCTTATATCGTACACAACAACCTGCCAGGGGTGGCACCACCCATAGTGGGCTGGGCCCTCCCACATTGCTCAACAATCAAGACAATACTCCACAGATGTGGCCACAGGCCAGCCCAATGGAGCCAATTCCCCAATGGAGGCTCCTTGAACCCAGGTGTGTCAAGTTGACACTAAAGCTATCCAGCACAAGCACTGACTGCTCTTGCAGAGGACCCATGTTTGATTACAGTTTCAGGGGATTCAACACTCTCTTCTGACCTTCAGACATTGCACAACATGGGTGCACCCACATACAAGCAGGAAATACACATATAATAAAAAATGATAATTAGGAGGTTAAATATATATTTGTTATTTTTTAATGTTTGTGTTTTTCATGTGCGTAAAGTGCATCCGGGTTTGCAATACCCACCGAGGTCAGAAGAAGGCATTGGGTACCCTGGAACTAGAGTTACAGATGGTTCTTAGCTGCCATGTTGGTACTGGGAATCAATTCATGTCCTCTGGAAGAACAGTCAATGCTCTTAACTGCTAAGCCATCTCTCTACCCTATCCTAGCTGTCATGGTTAATCCTGAATGTCAACTTGACTGGACTAAGGAACAAATAAGAGAAAAAGGATGTTCAGATTGGACCACTTCAACCTGGATGGCCCACCCCAAATGTGGGCGTTACCTTCTGCCGGCAGGCAGTATTAAAGGCCATGGCAAAGGGAGCCGGTCCCTTTTTTTTCCTGCGGCTTGCCTCTCTCTCATTGGTGAGTTTGTCTTGCTGCTGTGATCAACCCTACAGATCCCAGAGTGTACTGAGACTGGCAGATCTCCGGAATCCATCGGGCCTTCAGCACCAGATTGGGACTACTGAGACATCCAGTCTTGCAGACTGAGCAGTTCCCTGGATTCTCAGCCTCTCTAGTGCGGCGCGTCTACTGTTGGACTCCTTGAACTCTGTCACGTGAGCAAATCAATAAATTGTATATAGCTATATATTCGTCCTGTTACTTCTGTTTCTTTAGAGAACCCTGACTAATACACTAACTGTATTATAATGTTAATTTTTTATTTTTTTGGTCTTTTTGAGACAGGGTTTCCCTGTAGTGCCAGCTGTCCTGGAACTCACTGTGTAGACCAGGCTGGCCTTCAACTCACAAAGATTCCCCTGCCTCTGCCTAGGATTAAAGGTGTGTGCCACCACGCCCGGCTATAATAATGTTAATTTTTATATGTCAGTCCTTAATTTAGTGTTTCTTTTTTGTTTGTTTTTTTGAGACCAGAGTCATACTATGACGTTCTAGCTGGCCTGGAACTCACTATATAGAAGACTTTGGCTTTGAACTCTCAGAAATTTGGCTGCCTTGGCCTCCTGAGTGCTGAGGTTGAAGGTCTATACCACCACATCCAGCTTAAATTTAGTCTTTTTGTTTCTATGTTTTAAAAAATATATCATATTGCTTATTCTTTCCAGACCTGTGTTACTTTATTTTATTTATTTTTTGGTCTTTTTGAAACAGGGTCCCCCTGTAGCCCCAGCTGTCCTGGAACTCGCTCTGTAGACCAGGCTGGCCTTGAACCCACAAAGATCTGCCTGCCTCTGCCTCCCAAGTGCTAGGATTAAAGGCGTGCACCACCACACCTGGCTTCAGACCTGTGTTACTTAATAATATCACTTGTTACTGACATTCAAGTAAAATGCGTGCACAGACCTGCATGCATCAAATGCAAAAAAAAAAAAAAAAAGTTAAAAAAAAAGAATTACAGTTACAGCTGGGCTGGTGGCTCACGCCTTTAATCTGATCTGGCACTGGAGGGCAGAGAGAGGGATCTCTTGAGTTCCAAGGCCCAAGCCTGGTCTACAGTAGTGGTTCCAGGACAGCCTGGTCTATAAGGAAGACCTGTCCTGGGGGGGAGGGGGTCGGGGAGAATAGCAATAAACATGTTACTAATTTTTTTTGTTTAAGTTTTTGGTCTTTTTGAGACAAGGTCCCCTATATACTCCAAACTGACCTGAACTAATATGTAGACCATGTGGCCTTGAACTCACAGAGGATCCACCTAGACTTCTGACTCCCAGTGCTGGTTTTAAAGGCTTTCACCACTCCTGTGGCTGTTAGCAGACGTTTTATANAGGAGCGAGTTCTAGGCCCAGCTGGTATAAGGGAGACTCTGTGTCTCAAAAAGACCAAAATTAGGGTGCTGAGAGGATAGCTACCTAGTGGTTTTTTTTAAGGATTAGGCACTTGACTTGCTCTGCAGCAGGACCCTGGAGTTAGATCCCCCAGTACCACACCATGGCGGCTAAGAATCAATCCTGTAACTCAAACTTCCAGCGAGGAACTTCCATTTCCAGTGGAATCTGAGCCCTCTTCTACCTCCTGCGGATTGCACACACTGATGCACAAACTACACGCAGGGACGACAGTTACATTTCATACACATACAGAATAAATAAATAAAAAAATAAAATAAAAAGATTAAAAATTCAAAAAAATTTTTATAAAAAGAAAAATTATAATAAATAAAATAAAGTCATATAAATAATACAGATTGTCAAAGAATATGGGCTTTCACTGGGCGTGCATTCGGTGTGGGACGCGCCACGCCTTAACTTCCACTTAGGAGGTTAGAGGGCACAGGGTGGATCTTTGTGAGTTCAAGGCCAGCATGGTCCAACAAAGGCGAGCTTTTTTTCTCCTTCCTCTTCTCTGAATTCCAGGACAGCTTGGGAGCACAGCTTACAGGAGACCCTGGTCTCGAAAAAGACAAAAAAAAGGAATATGGTCTTTCAGGTAGACTGACGAGCTGCTCCAGGCATTTATAAAAGTTTTATGATTTTTGAGGGGACCTGGAGAATGGCCCACTAGAGGTTAACAGCATGACTGCTCTTACGAGGAGGACCCAGGTTCGATCCCCAGTTTACCACATTGCATCTTGAGAACCATCTGTACTTCGCACATTACCAGGAAAACCTCCAATTCAGGGAATCCGCCGCCTCTTTGACCTCCGTGGTGTTGCAGGACATGCGGTGCAACAGACCTGCATCAGGACAACATAAAAATTATTTTTTTAAATAAAAACTAAAAATTTTTTTATAGATAAAAAAAAAAGAAAAAAAAATGTTTACTGATTTTGCAAAGAAAGGGTTTTTCAAATAGGTCAAAAAAAGGGTGTTCAGTTCCTGGCACCCCAGCAGTAGTGGCTCACAACTGCTCATAAATTCCACGTTCCCAGGATCCACTATACCCTCTTCTGGCTTCCAAGGGCTCCTATGGTGCACATAAATTCACATAGGTACACACACCATACTATTAAAAATAAAACTATATGCCAGGCACATTGGTGGTGTATTGCCTTTAGATCCCAGCACTCAGGGAGGCAGAGGCAGGTGGCATCTTTGCTGTAGTTCAAGGCCAGCTGATCTACATAGCGAGCTCCAGGACACCTGGGGCCTATAAATAAATAAAATAAATAAAATAAATAAATATAATATAATAAATAAAATGGATTTTTTTTTTTCGGACATTCTACTTACTTTACTTGTTACTTTGATTTCCTCTTCTTTCCCTTCTCTCCCTCCCTCCAATTCCCTCCCTTCTTTTTCCCTCTTCCCTCCCCTTGTTCCTCCCTTTTTTTTTTTTGTTTTTTTTTTTTTCTTTTTGGTCTTTTCACGACAGGTGTCTCCCTTATAGCCAGCTGCCCTGAAGTCACGCTGTAGACAAGGCTTGGGCCTTGAACTTCACAGAGATCATCCTTGCCTCTGCCCTCCAAGTGCTAGACAGATTAAAGGCATGAGCCACCAGTGACTGTATCTTTTTTTAACTTTTTTTTTTTTTTAAAGCTTTTTGTTTTTTTGTTTTTTGACGACAGAGCGTCTTGGGTCTTGTAGATGCAATCCAGCTGAATTTCACCTATTTGTAGATCATTCTGGCATTGATCTCACAGAGATACTGCTGCCTTTGTCTCCTGGAGGGCTGAAATTAAACGGCCTGTGCCATCATGCCCAGCAAGCCCAAGAACCCACATTCAAAATATGTTATTTTCTTTATTTTTCATTTCTAATGTATTATTACCTGATTGTATGTAAATGCACCCATGTCTTGTGCAATCAATGCCCTGGAGGTCAGATGAGGGAGGAGGGTTATTTTGTTTGTTGGATTTGTGGATCTTCTAGAACTGGATTTATTTCCGGTTTTTATTAGCACTATTTGTGGGTACTGGAACCATATCCAGATCCTCTGCAAGGGAGCAGCCAATGTTCTTTCTTAACTGCTGAGCCATCTTTTCAGAAGATGCCACCATGGCATGCCCAGTAGTTAGTTGACCCCACCCCCATTTCTATACATATCTTATATTATTTAATACTATCTATTATATTTGTCTTTTGGAGAAGGATTTTTCCTCCCTGTATTGCCACCCAACAGCTGTCCCCTTGGAAACTACGGTGGTCTTGAACTCACAGAGATTGCTCCTCTCTTCCCAAGTGGCTCCAGTGCTATGCTTAAAGGCAGTGCCACCACCTTGTATATATTAGATATAGAATTAAGATATATATACACACAATAATATATAGTCTTTCAGACAGGTCTCTCTGTAGCTCCAGGCTGGCCTGGAACTCACTCCTGAAGGCTTAGGATGGCCTTGAACTCACACTTCCATTTTCACTCATCTAAGGATGAGGGCGTCATGGCTTGGGGTTTTTTTTGTACGTTCTTTTATTTCAGTGTAGTATAGTGTGCTTGCTTGGCATGCCACAAAAGAGTTTCTGGGATTGATGCCTCAGCTTCTGCCAAAAACACTGGGTTCGTGTTGGGAAATCTGCTCATGAAAGCCCCAAACGGGTTGGGGCTGGAGAGATGGCCTAGTCAGTTAAGAGCACCAACTGCCTCTTGCAGAGGACACGGGGTTGATTCCCAGCACCCACATGGAGCCTAAGAACCGTCTTTAACACCAATTCCAGGAGAACTCCAGTTTCCGGAGAATCTGACCACGGGCCCTCTTCTGACTCCTTGGGTACTGTATGACACAGGTTAACACAGACCTAACTCAACAATATCACAAAAGAAAAAAAAGAAAGCAAAAAGGGTTTTAAAAGGGTTTTAATTCAGGGTCCTTATCTGCTACATAATTTTGTTTTTAGGCCAATTTCTTGCTAAAAATGAAAACCCTTTTGTCTCAACCACACACCACTCTAAAAAGACTAATTGAAGGGAGGGCGGAAGGGTTAGGACGGGGGGAAGGAGGAAGAAGGAAGGGTTTTTTTCTGGCTCCTTTTTTTTTAGGGGATATAGCCCCTCATGGTGGGAGTTTGTCACATCATATTTGTAATCAAGAAGGAGAGAGGAGAGAGGGAGGAGGGGGAGGGCAGGGAGGGGCAGGAACAACTGTAAGCACACGAGATGCAGGGACTGGTGGCGTTTTTGTTTATTACATGGTTCCCACCAAGAATCAGAGTTCAGGAAGACACAAGCTGGGGTGGGGGCCGGCCATCACCCCACAGACCAACCCTACCAGAACCCTCTTCCTCGAGTTGGGGCCCCCACTTCCCACAAAACCTCCTAAGGCCCCCTACCAAGTTGCCAGACCAATGTTCAAAATACATGAGCTTTTGGGACATTTCAGTTCAAACCATAAACATCGGTGTTAGTACAATGTCTGTGGCTGGTGGAATTTATTCTTCAACTGCACATGATGAAGTCCACGCAGACAGAACAACTCTCGAGGTTCCCTTTGCTTAGTTCTTAAACTTGTAACAGTGTTTTACTGTAAATTCTTTTTTTTTTTAATTTGTTAAATTTTTATTTATTTATTATTTTTTATTAGCCGCAATTTGGGTGCTGGGGAAATCGAAACCGGGGGGTCTCCTCTGCTAAAGCAGTTGGCGCTCTTAACCGCTGTGTGTGAACCAATCTCACCAGCCACCCCCAAGCAGTGTACATTTTTTTTTTTTTTTTTTTTTTTTTTGTATTTTCGAAAACAGGGTCTTATTCTGTAGCCCAAGGTGTCTGGAACTCACTCTGCTCGAGCCAGTGCTGGTCTTGAACTCACAAAAGATTTGCCAACCTGCCTATGCCTTCCCCAAGTGCCCACCCCGCCGGCCTTTTTTTTTTTTTTTTTACTTCTTAGTCATGAATTGTTACTGCTGCAATGTAGGTAGGTACACACTATTTGGCTTAGTGTTGCAGAGGTAGAAGAGGACTGTCGGATTCCTGGAACTGGAGTTTACAGATGGTTCTTAGTCCGCCATATTAGTGCTGTGAATTGAAATCGGGTCCTTTGCTAAGTGCAGTCAGGGGTGTTGTTCTTAACTGCTGAGTTTCAAGAACATCTCTCCAGTCCCTCTTTTTTGATTTAAAATTTTTTTATTCATTTTATTTTTTTCTGTATATGGTATAATGTACTGTCTGCATCCAAGTTTGGGCACCCGTGTCGTGCAAATCTGAAGCGGGGACGGTCAAGAGAGGGTCGGATTCTCCTGGAGATGGGAGTTCAGTTCTACTTGGAATGGAGTAGGTTTAGTTCAGGACGGTTCTCGGCCCGCCCTGGGTGCTGGGAATTGAAAACCCGGGTCCTCTGCCAGCGCGGTCGGCGCTCCTAACCGCTAGACATCTCTCCAGCCCTGTTTTTTTTTTTTTTTCTACACTTAAATAAAAAGCCCTCATGTTGCGGTTGTGCGTGGCCACCGCCTTTAATAATTCCTAGCACTCGGGCGGCAGAGCAGGCGGAATCTTTGTGCGTTCAAGGCCGGCCGGGTCTACAGACGTGAGTTCCGGGACGACAGCTTGGGACCTACAGAGAGGAGAGACACTGTCTCAAAGACCCAAAACAAAAAAAAAAAAAGCCTCATGTTGCTAGGCATGGTGGCACAAACCTATAACCCAGCACTTGGAAGGCGGATCTTTGTGAGATTAAGGCCAGCCTGGTGGTTTATATTAGTGAGCTCCAGGCCAAGGGGGACCCTGTCTCAACAAGACAAAAAAAAAAAAAAAAAAAAAAAAAAAGAACAAGGGGATACCAGTTTGTGGTGTGGTGGCATGCTTTAATCCCAACATAGGCGACAGAGGCAGGTGGATCTCTAGGCTACATAGTGAGTTTCAGGCCAGCTGGTGCTACAGAACGACCCTGTCTCAAACAAACAAACAAAAAACAAACAACAAACAAACCAAAAAAAAACTTGAACAAACGCGGGAACTACTACTGCCATTCAAAGGGGAAATGATTAGCTCCTTGGAATATTTCTTTGCAAGGTTCTGGGTGGCTCCATGTAGTGGGAATGATTTGAATACATAATTTGCTGAATTTAGCATCACAATACAGATATTTTCCATGCTTTTGCACTGGCTTTCTATGGAACTATTTGATAATTACTTTTGTTTTGAGACAGGGGTCTCAATATATTACCTTCCGATTGTTGGCTCAGTAGATTTCACCTTCCTCTCCTGCCTCAAGTGCTGGAATCAAAGGTGCATGCCATTACACGGGCCACTATTTTGATTTTTTTTTTTTTTTTTTTTTTCTGGTCTTTTTGAGGTGACAGGGTCTTCTGTAGACTCAAGGATGTCTGGAACTCACTATGTAGACCAGGGCTGGCCTGGAACTCAAGGAGATCTCCTCTCTCTGCCTCCTGGGATTAAAGGCTGTGAGCCACCAGCCCAGCTTTGATTTTTTTTTTTTTAAGCTGGGCTATTGACCTCTAGGCCTTTACATGCCAGACAAGCATTCTTTCACTGACCTACACACGGCCCTAAACAATTTTTATTTATTTATGTTTTTTTAACGGATATAAGGTCTCCCTCTAGCCCTAGCTGGTCTGGATACTCACTATGTATACCAGGGCTGATACAATCATTCTCCTTAAACATGATTTCTTTACTGTGAAAACCTTCAAAATCCTTTCTTTCAAGTACTTAACATTTATTGTCACCCAAAGATTAAAATGTGATTGTTTAAACACTGTGAAATGAGAATCCATAATCCACTGTGCTTACAAAATAAAACATTATGGGGTCTAGGAATGTAGGTCAGTGATAGAATCTGGTTTAGCGCATGTAAGGTCTTAGGTTCAATTCCCAGCAAGAGAGAGGGAGAAGAAGGAGGCTGGGGGAGAGAGAGTGAGAAGAAATTACCGTGTAGCTCTTACTTTGTGGAAACGGCGCACCGGCCAGTTTCTGCCTTCCGCGATGGCGCCACTGGCGGAAAGTTTGGGGGAAGGAAGCGAAGAATAGGAAGGTGCGGCGGGAGCCTTCCTGATTCTCTTGTCCATCCTTTTCCCCCTTCTCCTTTCTCCCCCCCCCCCCCTTTCCCTTTCCCCCTTATCACCTTTCTTCGACTTTTTCAACCTTTTCATCTGTGAAGTCCTATTCCCCTATACTCCCAACCTCTTTACACCGCCGTTATCACCGATGTATTATCTATGAGTCTGCTTACTGTTTTTACCACCAAGCTCTTTTTTATTACTTCTCTTTGTATCCACATATATATATTATTTTGTAGAAAGAAGGGAGGGATGGAGGGAGAGAGAAGGAAAGAAAGAAGGAAGAAACAGTGATAGAAGTAGATCTGTCCAGAAAGTCCATTTTATTTATTTATTTATTTATTTATTTATTTATTTATTTATTTATAGCCCCAGGTGTCCTGGAGCTCGCTATGTAGATCAGGCTGGCCTTGAACTCACAAAGATCCACCTGCCTCTGCCTCCTGAGTGCTGGGATTAAAGGCATGCACCACCATGCCTGGCATATATTTATTTTTATATGTATGTGTGTGTACCTATGTGAATTTATGTGCACCATAGGAGCCCTTGGAAGCCAGAAGAGGGTATTAGGTCCCTGGGAACTGGAATTATAGACAGTTGTGAGCCACTATCTGGGTGCCAGGAACTGAACCCTTTTTTTGCAAACCCTTCTTTGCAAAATCAGTAAACATTTTTTTTCTTTTTTTATCTTAAAAAATTTTTTTTTTATTTATGTGTCTGCATGCAGGTCTGTGCACCCATGTCCTGCAACACCACGGAGGTCAGAAGAGGGCGTCGGATTCCCCTGAATTGGAGTTCTCCTGGAATTGGAGTTACAGATGGTTCTCAGATGCAATGTGGGTACTGGGGATCGAACCTGGGTCCTCTGTAAGAGCAGTCAGTGCTCTTAACCGCTAGGCCATCTCTCCAGCCCTGCAAAATCAGTAAACTTTTTAAATGCTGAGCATCTCGTCAGTCCTGAAAGCCCATATTCTTTTTTTTTGTCTTTTCGAGACAGGGTCTCCCTGTAGCTCCAGCTGTCCTGGAATTCGCTCTGTGGACCAGGCTGGACTTGAACTCACAAAGATCCACCTGCCTCTACCTCCTAAGTGCTAGGATTAAAGGCGTGCGCCACCACGCCCAGCTGAAAGCCCATATTCTTGACAATCTGTATTATATGACTTTATTTATTTATTTAATTTTGTCTTTTTAAAAATTTTTTTGAATTTTATTTTATTTTATTTTTATTTTATTTATTTCTGTATGTGTATGAATGTACTGTCTGCGTGTAGGTTTGTGCATCCGTGTCGTGCAATCCCAAGGAGGTCAGAAGAGGGTCTCAGATTCCACTGGAACTGGAGTTCTCCTGGAATTTGAGTTACAGATGGTTCTTAGCCGCCATGTGGGTACTGGGGATCGAACCCAGGTCCTCTGCAAGAGCAGTCAGTGCTCTTAACCACTAAGCTATCTCTCCAGCCCCTAATTTTGTCTTTTTTGAGACAGAGTCTCCCTATAATCCCAGCTGGCCTAGAACTCACCTTGTACACCAGCTGGCCTTGAATTCACAGACATAGAGATCTTCCTGGCTCTGCCTCCTGAGTGCTGAGATTAAAGGTATACACCACCATGCCCAGCTTCATTGGTTTTCTAAATAGACGTAAGTGGCATTTCTCTTATGAACACAGTTCAAATTTATTCCACATGTGCAGTGCTGGTGTTTGTTGTCTGCTTCTGCTGGATGTTAGTGGGTGGTTTTCTCAACTCTTCTCGGCTCCTTTGATCCTTGGATCAGCAGCAACAGCATTACCTTGGAGTTAGAAGTGCAAGGCATGGTGGCACGCTCATTTAATCCTAGCACTCGGGAGGCAGAGGCAGGCGGATCTCTGTGAGTTCAAGGCCAGCCTTGTCTACGGAGGGAGTTCCAGGCCAGCTGGGTCTACAGGGAGACTCTGTCTCAAAAAGACCAAAAAAAAAA
>VZQC01014518.1:1405738-1417427 GCA_009823505.1 Rhizomys pruinosus
AAAAAAAAAAAAAAAAAAAGAAATATAACTAAAGATACTTTCTCTAGAGACCTAGTCACCAGCAATGATAATGTTTTAAGGTATTAGTGATTAATGTTTCTTCCTGGAGAAAAATTTTGTTAGTCAATTTTTTTTTTTTTTTTTTTGTCTTTTTGAGACTGTCTCCCTATAGCCCCAACTGGCTTGGAAACCAGGCTGGCCTTGAACTCACAGAGATCCGCCTGCCTCTGACTCCTGAGTGCTAGGATCAAAGGCATGTGCCACCACACCCAGCTTAAACAGTGTTCTTAGCCACCATGAGGGTGCTGGGAATCGAACCCGGGTCTTCTGCAAGAGCAGTCGGTGCTCTTAACCAATGAGCCATCTCTCCAGCCCCTTGTTAGTCAATTTTAAAATATGTTAATTAGATGTTGGAATTTGAAAAGACTTGACAAGAGAAAATTTTTACTGAGCTCTCCAGCTCTCTGAAGCTTATTTTAATATGATTAAGGATAGACAATTAAGAGAATAATTTACTTTCTATGATCACTAGAGTAAGGTAAATAACAAAGTTCTGTTAAAGAGAAAAGGCTCCACTTAAATGTAAATGGATGCCGGATCTGGCTCTTGCTCTGTGAGAAGTAGCAAAAAACTTGAGCAACTGAAAATCAAAACCCTAAGTCTCTTATAGACATCAAAGTATAATGTCTCTTGCTTTTCCTTTCTTTCTTTTAGTTTATTTCACAGTTCTGGGATCAAGTTCAGGGTCTTGTGCAATCCAGGGCAAGTGCTGTATCTGAGCAGTTCTCCCAGCCCTGCCTCCTGCTTCTAATGTTCAGAGGATTTGGCTTTGAGCAGAGGTGAGCATTTCTGTAATTGATAGCATTTTGTTTACTCTCTGTCTTTAAAAATTACACACCCATGGTCTTACTAACAACATCCCTGCCTGTCTTTTTAGTCTTTGAATAGGCTTTATTGCCATATGTGATGGAAAAATCCATCCAATTTTTTTTATGTGATTTGCATCAGCAATATCTATTTCTAAGGATTATTCATGGATTACCCATAAATATTCAGAGCCCTGCTCCCGTGGATCTTAATCTCTGCTATATTTGGCTTAGAGTTTAGTTTTCTAAAAAAAAAAAAAAAAAAAAATTCCATTTCTCTTCTCCTGTTCAACTTACAGTTCTCCCTAGTTTAACATTTGTTCAAACACTATTTGCAATCTCCGAGCTGTGTGCAAAGGCAAGGCTGGGCAAGCCATAGGGTTTTATGCAAAAATGAGGTATCTCTATTGAGATACCTTGTCTTGCATTGAGTTTCAAAAACTAAAATTTACATAAAAAAAAACAAAACTTCTGTATGCCCGGTTGGTGAACATTCTTAGAAAGTGTGTCTTCAATGGTCCCTGCAGCCATCTCCAGGAGCTCATTCATACCTTCTCAGCCAACTGAAGTTGCTGCTGTTTTCTGTTTGCTTCTCAGTACCACCTTTCTGCTTTTGTTTAGGAAGGAAACAATTCAAGCTACAGGTTCAAAACCGACAACCGTCCTTCTCTTCTATCTTATCATTTCCTTCTGTTGTTTCCCCTGTCATTGTTCAGGTAGAAATGAAGCCAAAGCAGAAACGGACGAGGAAGCAGGCCACTGGTAGCTTTTTTTTTCATCTTTCAAAATAATTTGTATTTCATTCTCTCTCTCTCTCTCTTCCTGTGTGTGTGTGTGTGTGTGTGTGTGTGTGTGTGTGTGACGGCATTCACTTCTGGGTCATTGAACTCAGGTTATCAGGCGCATGCAGCAAATGCTTCTACCCGTGGAGCCATCCTACCGGCCCCTAGGTTAGACAGTCTGTAGTTAGTAGCGCTCTGCATGCACTTCTGGCTGGAACGTGACTTCCAATAAGCAACCAGCTATGCAACTACTCTTGTTTCTAGCCACAAGTAGGGGCCTCAGAGCCACTGAGTAGGAACGACTTTGAGGATAAGATCAGACAGAAGGGAATCTCAGAGTACTCATTTGTGTTTCTGGCTGTAACCTTGGTAAGGGAACAGACCCCAGGCAAAAAAAGGTAAAGCAATCTGATCATGCTTTGGGCAGAAATCCCAACCACCACCCTCAAAAAGTACCTTTATAAGTGGGCCATTTCACACACCTAAGTGCACAGTATCTTTACAGTAAACGCATTTTCCTAGGGCATTTCCCATGATTATTGCCACTAGTTAGGGACATTTTTCTGTTCACGTAATTCATTTGTACTTGGTGCTTCCTTTAAAAGGTGAAAGTTACTGAATTGGGAAAAAAATAGTCATACGCTGAAGCTGCTAAGATCCACAGTAAGGACACCTCTACCTCTACCGTGCAAAGGAGGAGGGAATTCCCCTGGACTCTGCTGTCAGTTGGCCTTGGTTGACTAAAGTTTCAGAAAATAGAACAGCAGATAAGGACAAGGTGTTGTGGAAGGGATGATGCAGAGTTTTCTCATTACTTATTTTATTTTTTTTTAATTTTATTTATTTTTGTATGTGTATGAATGTACTGTCTGCATGTAGGTTTGTACACCCGTGTCGTGCAAGGCTGCGGAGGTCAGAAGAGGGTGTTGTATTCCCCTGAAACTGGAGTTCTCCTGGAATTGGAGTTACATGTGGGTGCTGGGGATCAAACCCGGGTCCTCTGCAAGAGCAGTCGGTGCTCTTAACCACTAGGCTAGCTCTCCAGCCCCTCATTACTTATTTTATAAGAATGAGATGATCACTTCTTGGCCTTGGAGTAAGATCAAGTGCAAACAAACACACAAACAAGCAAACAAGTAAACAAAGCATGCACATGTGATGTGCCAGTTTTTTTTTTTTTTTGGTCTTTTCGAGACAGGGTCTCCCTGTAGCCCCAGCTGTCCTGGAACTCACTCTGTAGACCAGGCTGGCTTTGAACTCACAAAGATCCGCCTGCCTCTGCCTCCTAAGTGCTAGGATTAAAGGCGTGCGCCACCACGCCCGGCAATGTGCCAGTTTTTTAATTTGTCAATTCGGTCATTCTATTAACTATTAGTTTTGATGTTGCTGTGAAGGTTTTATTTTATTTTATTTTAATGGTGTTTTTTTTTTAGAAAAATTTTTAAATTTTTTATTTATTTATTTTCATGTGTATGAATGTACTGTCTGCATGCAGGTTTGTGCACCTGTCTTGTGCAATGCTGTGGAGATCAGAAGAGGGTGTTGGATTCCCCTGGAACTGGAGTTAAAGATGGTTCTCAGCCGCCATGTGGGTGCTGGGGATCGAACCCGGGTCCTCTGCAAGAGCAGTCAGTGCTCTTAACCACTAGGGCATCTCTCCAGCCTCCCCCCCTTTTTGGTGTTTTTGAGACAGGGTCTCCCTACCTATAGTCCCAACTGGCCTGGAAATTGCTCTGTAGACCAGGGTAGACTTGAACTCACAGAGACCCGCCTGCCTCTGCCTCCTGGGTGCTGGGATTAAGGCATGAGAATCCATGCCCGGTGAAGATTTTTTTTTATATGCGATTGAAATAATACAATCATTGGCTTTAAACAAAGGAGAGTATTCTAGATGATTACTGTGGGCCTTTTTTTTTTTTTTTTTAGACAGGGTCTCCCTGAAGCCCCAGCCGGCCTGGTACTCACTTTGTAGACCAAGCTGGCCTTGAACTCACAGAGATCTACCTGCCTCTGCCTTCCAAGTGCTGGGATTACAGGCGTGCACCACCACGCCCGGCTTAAAGACCGTTCTTAGCTGCCACGTGGGTGCTGGGAATCAAACCCTGGTCCTCTCCAAGAGCAGTTGGTGCTCTTAACCGCTGAGCCATCTCTCCAGCCCACTGTGGGCCTTATTTAATGAACTGAAAGTCAAGTTCAGAAGGCCTGGGGATATAGCACAGTGACAAAGTATTTGACTAGCAGGCATGGTGCCCTGGGGTCTATCACAGAAACCAACCAACCAACCAACCAACCAACCAACCAACCAACCAACCAACCAACCAGCAAATCTTCAGAGCAGAGCTGAAACTTCTGGCAAGACAAAGAATTGCTAAGGAGAGTGCAGCTTCAGCCTGTGCCAGACAGCATCAGATAGATGCCTTGGTTCAGGCACTTCAGACATGTCCCTACCACCCTGAAAGCCAGTTCATTGCAGTAAGTCCCTTCACATATCTCCCTTCTAGTTCTTTCTCCAGTGAAGCGCTGGCTGATGAAACACACACTTCCCATTCTAGAGTATCTCTTGGAAGGCATTCTAACCCTGGGGAGAAAGCTATAGATCATTATCCTTAACCACTGCAAAGGATTTTACAGCATTTATCATGTGATTATCTCTAATTTCATCCTGTTATGGAAAATGATACATTAAATGTCTTATATTGATGCTCTTATTTTTTTCCAAGTAAAATCTCAGAATAGGACCTGTTGAATTGAATGATTAAATAGATGTAAGAGAAAGGGAAAGTTTCCCTGCCTCCCTCAAAGATTTGCTGAAATGAAGCAACAATGGAGATTGATAAGAAAAAAAGTAAACACATCTATTATGCTCTAATGCACATGGTAAGAAACCACAGGAAGTCTAGATACTTATATAGTCTTCTTTCTGGGGAAAGGTAGACAGGGGAAGTGAGCATTTTGAGGGGTGATAAAGAATTTTAGGCCAGGCGTGGTGGCACATGCCTTTAATCCCAGGAGTTGGGAGGCAGAGGCAGGCGGATCTCTGTGAGTTCAAGGCCACCCTGGTCTACCTAGCGAGCTCCAGGCCAGCTGGGATGGGAGACCTTGTCTCAAAAAGACAAAAAAAAAAAAAAAATTTTAGATAAATGAATCAACCCACTGCCCAGACAATAGTTTGGTAGACACTTCTCTTTGGGAATTGAATGGGCCTAGGAGATGGCCAATGACTTGTGAGAAAGCTAGATCCAGGTGTGATTACAGCCTTCAGTCTCTCTTCCTGCAGATGTGACTAGTTAGTGAAAACTCAAGCAAACAACCAGAGGTAATTGTTTTATTCTTTGGAGAATCTGGTATTAAGTAGATAGGGGAATGTCAAGGAAAAGCCTCTTCCAGGATCAGCTGCTCTCCCAAGGGCCTTTATCTTATTTTTTATTTATTTTTATTTTTTTGGTCTTTTTGAGACAGGGTCTCCCTGGAGCCCCAGCTAGCCTGGAACTCACTCTGTAGACCAGGCCGGCCTTGAACTCACAGAGATCTGCTTGGATTAAAGGCGTTCGACACCAGGGCCTTTATTTTTTATTATTTATTTATTTATTTATTTATTTATTTATTTATTTATTTATTTATTTATTTATTTCGAGACAGGGTCTCCCTGTAGCCCCAGCTNGTATTTCTTGTGTAGGGCCCCCTGAGCCTTTGTCCAAAGCAGTTGGGCGTAATGCATATTGGAAACAACAACAACAGAAAGGACTGCATCAAAGAACTGACTGAAACAGTGAACTTCTCCTCAAAACAGTCAACTTCCTCATGGAGAATATTGAGAAAGACTGAGAAAGAGATGAAAAACATGTTTGGCAGAATGCATGAACTCTTGCGGGGTGGGGGAATGGGCGGGAACACGGGTCTAGATTTGTTAAAAAAATAAAAATAAATTTATGTAAATAAAAAGAAAGGTGATCTTCATGTTTTCTGTAAAACATTTTTCCTAACCACCTTACAAACAAGGTTAAACAGAGAACTACTCCAAGCAACTATCATTCCTAATGTTCATGACACTGAAAAAGTCTTAAGTTTAACAGAAGCAGAATGTTACCTCATGAACTTGTCTAGCAAGTCTTCAACCCACATGTGCATTCTCAATGACTGAAATCCATAGCGCCACACCAGTTTAATCATGTTGATTATAAACCAACTGCTTTCCTCAAACACAAGAGTATTTCCATTGTACACCCCCATCAGGCCACCTGAAACGGGAACAGTGGAAAGTCCTGCAAAAACAGAAGGGTAAGTCAGTGGTTTCCATACAGGCCCAACAAAAAGGGAATTTGGGGGGGCCTGACAGGGACACTCTGGGGTGAATGACTTAGTGGTGGTTCCCAAATCTCAAGAGACACATTAAAGTTCTATCTTTAGAAAAAGTGTAATACACTTGCACCTATTGCTCTGCCCATAAATTGATATACCACGAGACAGGTCGGAAGATCACATACATGTACCAAATTAGCACCACTATTCTTAGTCATGGAAAAGGAAGCCATCTACCAGGGATGAGGAGGGTATTCTCCTTCCCACACCAATCTTACTTTGCAAAACTGGGAGTTTCGAGTAAGTGGAAAGAAGCTGAAATGTCACAATAATCCCTAAGGACAGGGCCTGCAGAGGCTTGCCAGGCTTCCTTACAACGTGCCCGGCTCCTCTGACAACAGGGCAGTAGTCAGGAGTCCCGTAAGCATAGGTCTATATGTTGTGTAAAGGACTCCAAGCCCTTGGGTTTCATTTCCACAGCTGTAAAATGAGCTCTCTTAAGTTTCCTTTGAGTTCAAAACACTCTGATTCTTCAACCCAAACCCAGAGGTTTAAGAATTGGCAACAAGGGATAGTGAAGGGTAAAGGCAACTGCTGCCAAGCCTGACCACCTGAACTCAATCCTGGACCCCACAGGGTAGAAGGAGAACCCACTCCAGACAGTTATCCTCTGACCTACACAGACACAGACATACACAGATACAGACAGACAGACAGACAGACAGACAGACGGGCACGCACACACACACATACACACACAGCAGCACACAATGTCAATATCCACACCCACACCCACCTCACATAAGTAACTAAAATGTAATTTAAAAAAAAAGAAAAAAGACTTGACAACAGCCACCCTCACCACACCCCATGGCTGTAATTCCAGATAACTGATGGTGCAGATAACTACAGTCTCACTAGAAGAGTGGGTAAAAGCTAAGCCAGTACCAATTGCTAGCCCCACAGCAAGGGAAACAATTTCACCAACTTCTCTACAGAAGACACTTAAGGAAGAAACGTCTCAGTTCTCCATATGATAAAAACACCCAGGGCCAGAAACACAGGAATCTGCTTAGTTCTAAAACCAAAATTACATACCCAGCTCTTTGACAAACCGCTTCATGTGCAGATTTAGAGGGTGGATGACAGAACCCCCGGCCTCATACTCGTGACCTTGCACCTTTAAGGTGGCCAGACGGCCCCCCACCTCTTCTCTTTCAAACACATCAATCTTCACATCTNAGGCTTCCTTACAACGTGCCCGGCTCCTCTGACAACAGGGCAGTAGTCAGGAGTCCCGTAAGCATAGGTCTATATGTTGTGTAAAGGACTCCAAGCCCTTGGGTTTCATTTCCACAGCTGTAAAATGAGCTCTCTTAAGTTTCCTTTGAGTTCAAAACACTCTGATTCTTCAACCCAAACCCAGAGGTTTAAGAATTGGCAACAAGGGATAGTGAAGGGTAAAGGCAACTGCTGCCAAGCCTGACCACCTGAACTCAATCCTGGACCCCACAGGGTAGAAGGAGAACCCACTCCAGACAGTTATCCTCTGACCTACACAGACACAGACATACACAGATACAGACAGACAGACAGACAGACAGACAGACGGGCACGCACACACACACATACACACACAGCAGCACACAATGTCAATATCCACACCCACACCCACCTCACATAAGTAACTAAAATGTAATTTAAAAAAAAAGAAAAAAGACTTGACAACAGCCACCCTCACCACACCCCATGGCTGTAATTCCAGATAACTGATGGTGCAGATAACTACAGTCTCACTAGAAGAGTGGGTAAAAGCTAAGCCAGTACCAATTGCTAGCCCCACAGCAAGGGAAACAATTTCACCAACTTCTCTACAGAAGACACTTAAGGAAGAAACGTCTCAGTTCTCCATATGATAAAAACACCCAGGGCCAGAAACACAGGAATCTGCTTAGTTCTAAAACCAAAATTACATACCCAGCTCTTTGACAAACCGCTTCATGTGCAGATTTAGAGGGTGGATGACAGAACCCCCGGCCTCATACTCGTGACCTTGCACCTTTAAGGTGGCCAGACGGCCCCCCACCTCTTCTCTTTCAAACACATCAATCTTCACATCTTTCCCAAATTTCTTCCGAAGATAATAGGCGGATGAAGTGCCACCAATTCCAGCGCCGATAATTGCTAAGAAAAGGAAAAGGGGAACCTTTTTTCCTCTTACCAATGTGGGTTTTGATTTTGAAAGGTCATTAACTAATAATAGTGGTTACTCAAGACTAACTAACAACTTGGGGAGCCCTAAGGGAAGGGTCCTCTCAGAAGACAGAACTCCCTGAATCTGGACAGGGGCTGCTCCCAGGCAAAAAAGCAGTGGTGGGTTACATTACAAATTGACACTAAGTCAGTTTGAGGCCAGATGCCCAAACGATTCTCACAGGTCTTGGCGTAGGCACCATCCGGGCCGCCAACCCTTCTGAGCCCAATTCCGGGGAAGACTTGGGTGAGCCGCCTCGGCACGCATTTTAAATAAAGTGGCCGCCATCTTCACCCAGCCTGTTCTTTGTCTCTCTGTGGCCCCAACACAGTGATCGATCCCAGAGGACACAGTTTCAAATGGGGACAGAGGGACCCGGGAGCGAAAACCCAATGCGAACTAAGCGGGAAAGAGAACGGATCTCTGCTGGCTGCAGCAGTGGCAGGGGGAGAACCGCGATCCAGGGCTTCGCCCGCAAAGTGCAGGTGCGGAGAGGCGGTCCCAGCCGGACCCAGGACAGACAGGTCCCGGGGCAGAGTCTGCGCGCCTCCCTCCGCCGGGCGAGCGGCCCGGGCTCCGGGGACAGGAACCGCCTGACTCCCGAAGGTGCCCAGTGGAAGCCGCGGGCCTCCGAAGCTGGGGCTGCAGGGACACTGGTCCGGGCCCGCCCGCGCTTCCAGGGGCACTGCGGCGCACGGCCGAGTCCTCCTGGAGCGCACGGCTCAGGGTAGGATCCCCGCCTGGCAGCGCAGACGCGAAACAGCAAGCACCCGAGCTGCAGCGGGCCGGCCGCACCGCGGTACCTACCGATCTGGTCCGGCGGGGCCCGAGGCTCGGCGCTCGCCACGCTGCCCAGGCCGCCCAGCAGCAGCCCCAGCCGGAGCAGCGAGCCCACCCGCGCGGCGACGACGCGCCCCATGGCATTCGGGAGCAGCAGACAGACTGCTCTGCGGCCCGCAGTCCCTGCGCTCTGCGCGGCTGCGCCAGCTCGCCCCGCCCCCCCTAGACCCCGCCCCCGCCCGCTCCACCCGCCCCTCGCGGGCCCTTTGCTCCCCAAGTTGGAGAGGCTCTGCTCCTAACCCTGACAGTGGGCCACTCGGTCCCCAGAAGCCCGCTGTCCGGAAGACACCCAAGGCGCAGGCTGGTCTACCCCAACTCCCTTCCTTCCTTCCCGCCTCTCCTAGAGATGCACCCTTCTTCACTAGCGCGCCCCACGGTCCCCTCAAAGTGTGCCGGCAGAGAATCCGCATAGCCGGTCGCTGTCAGAAACCGGCAAAACGGGCACAAGCACTTCCCAAGTCAGCACTTTGTTCCTTGGACTGCTACACTGGATGAAAAGAAAAAGGATGGTATAGGAAGACGGGTGGCCTGAGGAGAGGGGACAGACCTCTGACATAAGGGTTGTTTTCGGTTGAAGACAACTGGAAAGATATAAATAGTAGAAAAGCTCCGGCATTCCCAGTAACCTAAAAAAAAAAAAAAACACAAGCCTGGTCTATGTAGTGAGTTCCAGGCGAACTGAGGCTACAGAGAGATCCCATCTCAAAAAGAATACAAAACAAAACAAAACACCCACAAGGGTCTCCTCCCCTCTACCTGAAAACATGTGGTTTATCACTGAAAACCATTTTAGACATTTTAAGTAAATGTTAGTCTGGTCTGAGCCCCTGAACTAGACAACACCAGACCAAACCGGAGTAGAGTCACCACAGAGAAAATTAAGGACTGGGAGCAGGAGATCAAGGAATCCCCAACGAGCCCATGTTAGTGGACAAGAACACTCCTCTTCCTCAATCTTCACAGAGAAAGTCACTTTGAATTCAGTCTAGGCTTTGTTGTCAATTTCTGCTTTCTTCAGCCCTTTTCTTTCTTTTTAAAAATATTTTATTATTTTCTGTGTATGAGTGTATTACCTGCATGTATGTAGGTGCACCCATGTCATGCAATGCCATGGGTGCACTTGGCATCGGGTCAGAATAGGGCGTCAGGTCCCCTGGAATTGGAGTTAAGAGCACTGACTGCTCTTACAGAGACCTGAGTCTGGTTCCCAGTACCCACATGTTAGCTAACAGCCATCTGCAAGTCCAGTTCTAGGAGGTCTGAGGCTGAGGCTCTCTTCTGTTGACAAAACCCACATGTTGACAAAACACTCATACACATAAAATTTAAAAATGAGTAACCAGCCGGGCATGGTAGTGCCAGTCTTTAATCCTAGCACTTGGGAGGCAGAGGCAGGTGGATCTTTGTGAGTTCAAGACCAGCCTGGTCTACAGAGCAAGTTCCAGGACAGCTGGGGCTACAGGGAGACCCTGTCTCAAAAAGACCAAAAAGAAAAAAAGAAAGAAATCTTAAAGAGACAGGCTTCTCTGCCAGACATGAGAAGTCATTCTGTTGTGTAGAACAAGGTACTTCTCAAACCTAGAACCAGAAGCCAACTGAGACCTGTCAACTTCTTGTAATTCTGTCTTTTCACAGACTTTGTTTTATATTTAAGAAAGACTCTCAAGTAGCCCAGGCTAGTCTCAAACTCACTATGCAGTCCAGGCTGACCTTAAATTCCTGAGTTGACAGACTTTTATCAGCCAGAACCCAGCACCCACATGTCTCAGTTCCAAGGGATCCAACACCCTCCTTTGGTCTCTGCAGTCACTGCACAACACACATGGTACATATACAAACATGCAGGCATACACACACACACACAATTTAAAAATTTTTAAAGAGTGCCTTAGGGGTTGGGAAGATGGCTCAGCTGGTAAAATGTTAACTGTACAAGCATGAAAATCTGAGTTCAGATCCCCAGACCCGTGTAAAAAGCCAGACATGGAAAGACTCATCTGTAATTCCAGTCCTGGAAGACAGGAAGATCACAATTGCATACTGGCCAGCCTGATAGCTTAATGGGCAAGCCCCAGCTTCAGTGAGAGCCTGTCTCAAAAAGTAATGTGGAGCTGGGCATGGTGGCACATGCCTTTAATCCTAGCACTTGGGAGGCAGAGGTAGGTGTATCTTTGTGAGTTCAAGGCCAGCCTGGTCTACAGAGTGAGTTCCAGGACAGCTGGGGCTACAGGGAGACCCTGTCTCAAAAAGACCAAAAAAAAAAAGTTATGTGGCTAGGTTCGGTGGCACATGCCTTTAATCCCAGCACTCAGGAGGCAGAGGCAGGTGGATCTCTGAGTTCAAGGCCAGTGTAGTCTACATAGTGAGTTCCAGGACAGCTGGGTTACAGAGAGAACTTACCTCAAAAAGACCAAATAATATGGGCTGGAGAGATGGCCTAGTGGTTAAGAGCACCAACTGCTCTTGCAGAGGACCTGGGTTCGATCCCCAGCACCCACATGGTGGCTAAGAACGGTCTGTAACTCCAATTCCAGGAGAATTCCAGTTCCAGGGGAATCCAACACCCTCTTCTGACCTCCGCAGCATTGCATGACACGGGTGTACAAACCTACCTGCAGACAGTACATTCATATAAATAAAATAAAATA
>VZQC01014518.1:1427219-1441502 GCA_009823505.1 Rhizomys pruinosus
GGGCGTGGTGGCGCACGCCTTTAATCCTAGCACTTGGGAGGCAGAGGCAGGCGGATCTTTGTGAGTTCAAGGCCAGCCTGGTCTACAGAGTGAGTTCCAGGACAGCTGGGGCTACAGGGAGACCCTGTCTCAAAAAGACAAAAAATAAATAAATAAATAAATAAATAAATAAATAAATAAATAAATAAATTGCTGTACTAAAATATCTGTGTGGCATCTGTACAATGGAATTTTTTGACACTAAAAAGAAATAAGGAAACACATGTTGTATGATTATATTTCTATGAAATGTCCACAAGAAAAATCCACAGTTCACTGGGCTGGAGAAAGGAGTGAGACTTTCCAGCTTCTTGGGTTTCAACATCTCTGTTGATAAACTGAAAGCTACTTTGGATACCAAAAAAAAGGTGTTCCAAATACCCTACATTTTAAACATTTGTCTTACTCCTAAAAAACTAATATTTGCTTATTTATTATTGCTATACTTTGGTCTTTTTGAGTCAGTGTCTCCCTGTAGCCCCACCTGGCTCTGAACTCACAGAGTTCCTCTGCCTCTGCCAGGAGAGTGCTGGCTGGAATTAAAGGCATGCACCACCATGCCTAGCTTTATTATTATTATTTATCATTATGATTATTACTTTGAGACAGAGTATCACTTTGTAAGCCTGGTTGGTCTCGAACTCATCATCCCGTTAGCCAGAAGGGCTGGGAATTCAGGTATGTGCTGTAATAGTTGTTTTCTTTCAACATAATGTGAAAAGGATGTGTGATGATGGCCTCTAAAGACAATTCTAGAAATGGAAAACCTTAAGTGTATCACATTCTAAAGAAATGACATTGGAAAGGACATCACAGGCTTGGAGATGTAAATTCTCAGATCTTAAATATTTCCTATAATGCATACAATGCAATAGGGAAGGGTCATGAATACACCAACCACATTTCAAAGATGCAACTCTGACTCCTAAGAGTGGACTTGATGGGAGGCAGAGGCAGGCTGATCTCTGTGAGTTCAAGGCCAGCCTGGTCTACATAGCGAGTTCCAGGACAGTCTCAAAAAGACACCCCCCCAAAATAACTCTTTCCAAGTCGAGTTTCAGTTACATTGAGTGTGTGCAAAAGAAATCAAAACATACATAAGATTGCCATATAGAAATAAGGTTCTGGGGCCGGGCGTGGTGGCGCACGCCTTTAATCCTAGCACTTGGGAGGCAGAGGCAGGCGGATCTTTGTGAGTTCAAGGCCGGCTTGGTCTACAGAGTGAGTTCCAGGACAGCTGGGGCTACAGGGAGACCCTGTCTCAAAATGACCAAAAAAAAAAAAAGAAAGAAAGAAGGTTCTGGGGCTAGAGAGATGTCTCAGTGGTTAAGAGCGCCGACTGCTCTTGCAGAGGACTGGGGTTCAATTCCCAGCACCCACATGGTGGCTAAGAACCATCTTTAACTCCAGTTCCGGGGAATCAGGAGCCCTCTTCTGACCTCCGCCGCATTGCAGGACATGGGTGCACCAACCTACATGCAGACAGTACACTCATACACATAAAAAATAATAAATTAAAAAAAAAAAAGAAATAAGCTTCTGCTGGGCATGGTGGTGCATGCCTTTAATCCCAACACTTGGGAGGCAGAGGCAGAAGGATCTCTTTTAATTCAAGGCCAGAGGCCAGCCTGGTCTACACAGTGAGCCCCAGATATAGTGAGTCCCAGCTAGGGCTACAGGGAGACTCCAACACAAAAAGACAAAATAAATAAATAAACAAATAAATAAAATTATGGTTCCATCTCTCAAAGATTTCGTTAGCTAACCAGATATTATTATTACTATTTTGGTGTTTTTTGAGACAGGGTCTTCCTGTAGCCCCAGCTGGCCTGAAACTAGCAATGTAGACCAGGATGTCCTTGGACTCCCAGAGATCTGCCTGCCCCTGCCTCCTGAATGCTGGGATTAAATGCCAGATTCAGATATTATTTTCTTACTGCAACTCTATCTATTTATTTATTTATTTATTTATTTATTTATTTATTTATTTATTTATTTATTTTGGTCTTTTTGAGACAGGGTCTCCCTGTAGCCCCAGCTGTCCTGGAACTTGCTCTGTAGACCAGGCTGGCCTTGAACTCACAAAGATCTGCCTGCCTCTGCCTCCCAAGTGCTAGGATTAAAGGCGTGCGCCACCACGCTCGACTGCAACTCTTTTTTTAATAGAAATCGAAAGTTTTCTTAAAATCCACAGGAAAAAAAAAAATCCACTGAATCGCATTGGGATGAGAAAAGAAATTGTTTTATAAAACAACGAAAAAAAATTACAAAAATCAATAACTTTTTTTTTTTTTTTTGGTCTTTTTGAGACAGGGTCTCCTATAGCCCCAGCTGTCCTGGAACTCACTCTGTAGACCAGGCTTTGAATTCTCAAAGATCCGCCTCCCTCTGCCTCCCAAGCGCTAGGGTTAAAGGCGTGCGCCACCACGCCCGGCTATCAATAACTTTTATATTTGAACAACTAAAAAGAGAATCTGACCTATCAAGAAACAAACCTGTGCTTGCGTCTCCTTCTATAAGATTCAGGAGAGCAGCCACAACACCAACAGCGCCGCTGGTGTAGTGGTATCATGCAAGATTCCCATTCTTGCGACCCGGGTTCGATTCCCGGGCGGCGCAGGAGCTTTTACTTTTAACGCACTAAAAAATGAGACAGCCTGAAAAAGAAACGTAACCTTTTATGAAACAACTTATAACTTCCTTTCTCTCCCTAAGAGAGATTTCTATTTCACTATAATCCACCATTCAAACATTCCACTCTGGAAACGACTGAAATCCAGAACTCGTCGATCCTGCGCCTGCGCTGTTTGAGCTATGCTTAGCGCCGGGTTTGGAAGCGCGGCTGCCGGGAGCGTGAGTGCACGGAGGCTCTGCGCATGCGCAGCGCGGGTCACTCGCCTGGCGGCTCCAGGCACCCGGCTTGCCGCCATCTTGGATCGGGGCTTCATTGTTCGCTGTTGGCCAGGCGTTTGGGTAGAACTGCCGCGGAAGAAGAAGGCGAAGTAACCTCCAGTCAAGCGAGGACTCCCGCTCTTCCGTAGTCATAGCCGCTCAAAGGATCTGGGAACTAGTGAAGGGCAGGGAGCTGGACCCAGAGGCACCGCCGCGACCGCAGCAGCCATGGAGGACGAGATGCCCAAGACTCTGTGAGTCTGGAGCAGCGATGAGGGAGGCGGGATGGTGGTCGTCCCCGAGGGAGGCCGCGGCCCTGCGCCTCTCCCCAGCCATTGTTCTCCGTGGACGCCGCGATGTGGTGGTTCCTCCCTCCCTAGCGCACGCCTGGATGCTTAGAGCCGAAACGGGCTGCGGAGGACGGAGGGAGAGGGGCTCTGCTGGCGCCGGCCCGCTGCGCCCCGGGCCGCCCGTTCGCCCGCCCGCCGCGGCCCCCAGCCCGAGGCAGCACCCATCCGACCTCTTCCTCTGGACTCGGCACACCCTCCTGTAGCCCCGGCCCCCCGCCCCTTGTTGATGAGTCTCCTCTTAATTTTGCTTTGATTTCCTTTTGGAACTTCTTTGATTTGCTACTAGTAGGATTTTTTTTTTTTTTCTTTTTGAGGTAGAGGTAAAACTTTATCCTTGCAATTGCCAACTGGAAAAAGGCCAGACGTCTTTCTTTAAAAGTCTGTCTGTCCTGTAGCACTCCCCTGACTCGACCAAAAAACCTAACCGGACACCTAAGGATGTTGAAACCGCTCTTTAAAAATGGAAATCTCACCTGGAGGAATATATCTACTGAGGGAAAGTGGATTTAAAACATATTTAACACTTGCTCATAGTCATCCACATTGTGACCAATGAAACAAGTTCATATCTTACCGTATTACTCAAGTCTAAGAATTTTCAGACTTGAAGAACCCGAGCTTAGGATATTTTCTTTGTCGTGTAACTTCCCCTCTGCATTCTTTGTTTTCCAGAGTTTGGATAAGGTGATCGAAACTTTGTTGGATTTCTCAGGGCAAAAGGGAAAAGCTCAATGAGTTGGGATTTTTTTGGGGGGACGGTATATTTGAAAATAACATGCTGCTTGTTATACGATGTATGTAGATGGTCAATTTCTGTATGTGAAGCAGGGTTTTTTGTTTTTGGCCTTTTCGAGACAGGGTCTCCCTGTAGCCCCAGCTGTCCTGGAACTCACTCTGTAGACCAGGCTGGCCTTGAACTCACAAAGATCCGCCTGCCTCTGCCTCCCGAGTGCTAAGATTAAAGGCATGCGCCACCACGCCCAGCATGAAGCAGATTTAACACGTCTATCATCCCACAGAGTTAAACTTTCATTGAGTTCTTGACGCAGGTTTTTGTTTTTATTTTTGGAATATTGGCACTTTCATAGCCCTATGCATTTGGGGTTCTTTTTAGCAATTTCCTAGATAATTCAATTGCAATTATCCTCTTTTCAATTTTAAGTTGATTTACTTTTTATTTTATTTTTATTTTTATGTTTTCTTTTTGAGACAGAGACTCCCTATAGCCCCAGCTGGCCTGGAACTTCCTACTAGACCAGGCTGGCCTTGATCTTGAGATCCACCTGGCTCTACTGGGTTTAAAGGTGTGCCCCATCATGCCCAGCCCAAATTGATAGTCTTAATGTATATGGAAAATGTACTTTTTTTTTGAGATATGTTCTTATGTATAGCCCAGGCTGGCCTTATACTTGCTGTATATAGCCTACAATATAGAACTGTCAGTTTTCCTGCCTTAGTCCTAAATACTAAGCTTAAAAGCTACTATATCCAGTTTACTTTTTTGGGGGTATTTTTGAGACAGGGTCTCCCTTTGTAGGCCAGAGTGGCCTTGAACTCACAGAGATCGGCCTGCCGCTGCCTCCCAAGTGCTGGGATTAAAGGCGTGTCCACAGTTTACATTTTTATCGTCTGTCTGCTTCAACTCTTTATGTAACCTTGGCTGGCCTGAAACTCCCTAGGTAGATGAGGCTGGCCTCCAACTTATGGTGGTCCTCCTGCCTCTGCTTCCTGAGTGCTTCCATTACAGACATTTACTGTCATGCCTGGTTTACACCTTTTTTCTGAATATATTAAGTATCTTGCTAGTTTATGGGACAGTCAGTTAATCAGGGTTTTTTTGTTTGCTTTTTAACTTTTTGAGACAGGGTCTCCTTGTAGGCCCAGCTGGCCTGGAACTTTTTATGTTGACCAGGCTGGCCTTGATCTCACAGAGATCTGCCTGCCTTTGCCTCCCTGGTGCTGGGATTAAAGGCGTGCATTACCACACCCATCTGAAGTAGTATTTATTTATTTTTTTTTTATTTTCTGTCTTTTTCTTTTTGAGACAGGGTCTCTCTATAGCCCCAGCTGGCCTGGAACTCACTCTGTAGACGAGGCTGGCCTTGAACTCACAGAGATCTGCCTGCTTCTGCCTCCCAAGTGCTAGCATTAAAGGCGTGTGCCACCATGCCTGGCTTAAAGACTGTTCTTAGTCACTATGTGGATGCTGGGAATCAAACCCCAGGTCCTTCGCAAGAGCGGTCAGTGCTCTTAACTGATGAGCCATCTCTCCAGCCCCTGAAGTAGACTTTTAATAAGAATACAATAATTTTCCCATGGTGCTTGAAACATTGTATCAGTAGGTAGATACTCCCTAAAATCTGACACGATTGTGTGAACATTTTCCTCTTACATTTTACCTAAAAGTATGGGAGCATTAGGATTAGCACTGCTAACTTAGTGCCTTTTTTAGAAGATTCTTATTTTGTCTTTTTTTTTTTTTTTACTTCAAAAATTGCCACAAATATCTGGTAACAAGCTTTTTAATGCTTTGATTTGGGAATATCAAATAATGAAGAGATCACCATCATTCTCAAGGCAGTCTGCAAAAGCAAATAGCTACATAGTACTGGATTGGACCAGGAGAGTAATGGAGTTTATTCATTCAGAGAGAGAGTTCATTGGATCCTTCGAATGTGTTGGGCTCTGTGGTGTGCTCATGTTATCCTCATTGGCACTCTGGGTGAACTGTATTTTATAACCAAAGAAAAACTAAGCTTAGAATTTCAGTAGCTCACTCAAAATCATGCACTTTTTCATCCTACAATTCTACTGTCTTCAGCTCTTAACTGTTATAGCAATGGCTAATTTTGCCTTGTGTCCCTCAATAAAATATCCCACTCAGGAATTTTCTCCCTAAAGTAGCCATGATCCTGTCTCTTGCTCCTGCCTTTTCAGCCAAATTTCCATTCTTTCAGTCAGCCAATCTTGAATCAAGGGTAGGTACTCATCTCTAAATTTTCCCAACAGTATTTAAAATTTTATTTTTATTATTATTATTATTTTTTTTTTAAATTTTGAAACAGGGTCTCCTTGTAGTCCCAGCTAGCCTGGAACTTGCTGTGTAGACCAGGCTGCCCTCCATCTCACAGAAATCCACCTGCCTAGGATTAAATTCATCACACCCTGCCCAGTATTTAAAATTTTAAATGCTTACCTTCGTGACTATGGAAGACTGGGTGATATATATCCAGTCTCTGTTAAGTAATCAGATTTGTTTAAAAGTCTGGTACAAGGCTAGACATAGTGGTGCAGGCCTTTAATCCCAGCACTCAGGAGGCAAGGGCAGGCAGATCTCTGTGATTGAGACCAGCCTGGTCTACATAGTGAGTTCCAGGCCAAATGGGGCTACAAAGAAACCTGACTCAAAAAAAAAAAAAAAAAAAAATGGTACAGTTGAAGAAGTTGGTCAAGGTTTTACTATAAAATACCCTATTATACTATCAACTATGTTCTTAAATAGTTCAGAGGAAACATTTGTTTCATCTCAGTTTTTAATATCACCTTGTTAAGTTAGAGATTGTCAATATCAGTTTGTCAGTAAATACTTTGGAAATATATTGTAAGAAAACATTCTTAAAGTTGGTACTGCAAAATTATTCTGAGGAATGTTCAAGGTACAATTCAGATATTTGTAGTGAGTGGTTGGGTGATGTATACATACCATTCTCATGTATGAATTTCAATTTGTCCATAATGAAAAAAATTAAAAAATGTGTATAGTGAATCTGAATTGGCTTTGGTCACTTTAAAAACTCTGGATTTGTGAATTAAAAATTGCACACTAAGCTGGGAAAGCATTGCTAGTTTGAGTTGATGGAAGTTAATTCCCTTGGATCCACCCTAACATCTTTTGTATGATTGAGACAGCTATTTTGTTACTGTGTGCCCTTCACATTTACTAAGAGTGTGGGTCTGTACATTTTACAGCATTGCTAACAAACAGCCTAAGTGATTGCTGCATGCTAATGTGGGCTTGTCTCTTTCCCTCATCCCATGCATATCTTTAATTCTTTACCATCCTAGTTCTCTCCAGATGCTTTTGACTTTATAATTTCTATGAACTAGCATCTCTTGTGTATGTTGAATTTGCTTGTGTTCTTGTTTCTATGGCTCATATGTATGCACTGGTCTTGTGCGTATTTTAACTAAAGATTAAATTGAGGGCAAAGTTGACTCAAACAAGATATATAATTATGGATACTACTGATAGTGTTTCCAAGCAGCTATTAGCAATACAAATATGATAGACGCATTCATTCACTAACACTTGAGAGCATATCCCATGGCTATTGGTGTTCTAGAAACTGGGGAAAGAAGTAAATGTAACCTGTCTTAAGACTGAATAGAGGGGCTGGAGAGATGGCCTAGCGGTTAGGAGCGCCGACGCTCTTGCAGAGGACCCGGGTTCGATCCCCAGCACCCACATGGCGGCCGAGAGCCGTCTGAAACTCCAATTCCAGGAGAACTCCAGTTCCAGGGGAATCCAAGACCCTCTTCTGACCTCCGCAGCATTGCACGACACAGGTGCACAAACTTGCATGCAGACAGTACATTCATACACATACAGAAATAAATAAAATTAATAAAAAAAAATTAAAAAAAAAAAGACTGAATAGAGGAATAGGAGGTGGGTTAGAGTGATAGGAGAGAGAGCATAGGGGAGGTAAATGATAGCAGATCATATGGGGCCTTGTGGGGCTATGTCTTTTATCTGAAAGCCAATAGAGGAGGGTTTTAAGCACAGGAGTGATAATAGTCTGTCTTGTGTATATTTACGACAGAATCTTTCAACTGGTCTGGTACTCACTGTGTAGCCCGTGTTGGCCTCAAACTCATGGCCATCATTGGGCCTCAGCCAACTGAGTGCTGGGATAACCTCTCAAGTATGAATTGTATGTATGCTTTTTATCAGCATTGTAACTTCTCGCTGGGCTAGGTGGCACACACCTTTAATCTCAGCACTCGGGAGGCAGAGTTAGGTGGATTAATGTGGGTCCAAGGCCGGCCTGGTCTACAGAGTGAGCTCCAGGACACCTGGTACTAAAAGGGAGACCCTGTCTCAAAAATACCAAAAAAAGTGTAAAACCAAAAAAAAAGAATAGACCAGAATCAAGTAGTGTAGTTAGGAAGTGAGTTCAGGTGAAAGACTGACTTCTGACACAGTGATACTGGGGGAAGTGATGAAAGTAACTAGATTCCCGATAGATATTAAAAGTCTAGCAGCAAGTGAGGCATGTTGTTTTTGGCACATACTTTTTAACTGATGAGCCATCTCACTGGCCCCCAGTTTCTGTTTATTATATTTATTAGGGGGGATGTGTGTGGAGGTCAAAGGACAACTTGTGAGAGTTGGCTCTCTCCAACCACCATGTGGGAATCGGGGGCTGAATTCAGGATTGAACTCTGAGCAGCAGGTGTGCCCTTACCTTACTGAGCTATCTCACTGGCCCTGGCCACCAGGTTCTGACTAACAGTTTCCTCCTTATTTCTAGTAATTCAGGCAAAATAAAATAATTCCTAAGCAAGTTGTAAATGTTAAAATGTCATCTGAAGACTAGAAGCACTAGGCCCTGGCATGAAACTGAGCACGGTGTCCCCTACTTCAGGACATGGATTTGGGAGTATCGAGGGTTCAAGGGCATGTTGCATGAGGCCCTGTCTTACAAAAAAGTATTTGAGAAAAAAAATTTAATCTCTTTAACCAATTTATAGAGCACTGGTAATATTCCAGGCAGGGTTCTTCTAAACAGTAGAGTTTAATGTGAATTAAAGAAAAAAAATCTTGGGCCAGGCATCGTAGTACATACCTTTAATCCTAGCGTTCAGGAAGGGAAGATCTCTGTGAGATTGAGGCCAGTCTGGTCTATGTAGAGTTCCAGGCCAGCTGTGGCTAAGGAGAGACCCTGTCTCTATGATTAGGAAGGGAAGAAGGGAGGGAGGGAGTAAGGGAGATTAATTCCACTTTTAGGATAATTCCTCATTAGTTTAAAATCTACTTATGCTTTCCCTTCAAAATTTGACTGGAGTCTTTATCAAATTACACATTTTAATATTGTAGCTAGAAACAAACCCCACCTAATGTTCTGCTGAGTAATTTTTTTGGGAGGGGTTCTTTTTGAGACAGGGTCTCTCTTTTAGTCCCAGCTGGCCTGGAACTCACAGAGATCTGCCTGTGAGTAGCTAGCCCTATCTGACTCCTGAGTACTAGGATTAAAGGCGAGTGCCCCCACACCCAATTTAAAGATGGTTCTTAGCCACCATGTGAGTGCTGGGAATTGAACCCAGGTGCTCTTAACCGCTGAGCCATCTCTCCAGCTCCATGCTCTGTAATTTTTTGTAAGTTAATTATCTAGACCTGTATTAATAAAAATGAATAGTTTGAGAGTTTTTGAATTCTACTTTTTGTTTGTTTTTGGTCTTTTTGAGACAGGGTCTCCCTGTAGCCCCAGCTGACCTGGAACTCATTCTGTACGCCAGGCTGGCCTTGAACTCACAAAGATCCGCCTGCCTCTGCCTCCCGAGTGCTAGGATTAAAGGCGTGTGCCACCATGCCCGGCGAATTCTTTCAAAATTTATTTATTTTTGTATGTGTATGAATGTACTGTCTGCATGTAGGTTTGTGCACCCGTGTCGTGCAATGCTGCGGAGGTCAGAAGAGGTCAGAAGAGGGTCTCGGATTCCTCTGGAACTGGAGTTCTCCTGGAATTGGAGTTACAGAGGGTTCTCACCCGCCAATGCGGGTCCTCTGCAAGAGCAGTCGGTGCTCTTAACCACTAGACCATCTCTCCAGCCCCTGAATTCTACTTTTATAACTATTTGATTTAGGTGGTAGGCAGGGTTATGTTGAGACAATCTCATGTAGCTGATTCTGGCTTTGAACCTCTGACTTTTCTGTCTCTTTCCCAGATGCTATTACAGGAGTGTTCCACCACTGCACCTGGTTCTTGTGACTCTTTGAATACTTAGTTATCGGGTTCAAATGTGTGTCTTGGGATAGGCATGGTGGTGCATGCCTTTAGTCCTAGCACTTAGGCAGAGGCAGGTGGATATCTTGTGAGGTTGAGGCCAGCCTGGTCTACATAGTGAGTTTTGGAACCAGATAGGGCTACAAGGGGATCCTGTCTAAAAAAAATAAGTAACTAACCAACTAACTAACTGCTACAGGGAGACCCTGTCTAAAAACTACCAGCCGGACGTGGTTGCGCACGCCTTTAATCCTAGCACTTGGGAGGCAGAGGGAGGCGGATCTTTGTGAGTTCAAGGCCAGCCTGGTCTACAGAGTGAATTCCAGGACAGCTGGGGCTACAGGGAGACCCTATCTCGAAAAGACCAAAAACAAAACAAACAAACAAAAAACCTAACTAACCAAACAAAGTATTGGGTTATAGTTTAGTGATAGAGTTTCTTGCCCAGCATGTGTGAGGCTCTAGGAGAGCTTCCCTTCGTTCAGTCACATTGAATGAACTTCTCTTCTCCTGGCACAGCCAGCATGTTTTACTACTAGGGTGATGACTTTCTTAATGAGCTCTACTTTATTTTTACTGTGTGTGTGTGTGTGTGTGTGTGTTTCTTTGACACAGGGTCTCTCCTGTGGCCCCAGCTGGCCTGGAACTTGGTTTGTAGATCAGACTGGCCTTAATCTTATAGAGATCCTCCTGCGCTCTGCCTCCCAAGTGCTGGGTTTAAAGGCATGCACTACCACACAGGCAAGATCCACTTTTTAGGTAATACTTATTTTGAAAAATTGAAATGCTACAGAAGCGGGGCGTGGTGGTACACACCTTTAATCCTAGCACTGGGGAGGCAGAGCCAGGCGGATCTCTGTTGACTTCAAGGCCAGCCTGGTCTACAGAGTGAGTTCCAGGCCAGCTGGGGCTATAGGAAGAACCTGTCTCAAAAAGACCAAAAAAAAAAAAAGAAAGAAAATGCTACAGAAAAGTATTCTTATGGAATTAACACTGGTTAACCAGCTTTGCTTTATTTATGTTTCTATGTTGTTGGTTGGTTGGGTTTTTTGTTTTTTTGGGGGGGTAGGGTTTGAGACAAGGCAAGGTCTCCCTGTAGCCCCAGCTGGCCTAGAACTCACTCTGTAGACCAGGCTGGCCTTGAACTCACAGAGATCCTCCTGCCTCTAGCCTCCTGAGTGTGGGATTAAAGGTGTGCATACACTACCATGCTAGGCTTGGTTTTACTTTTTTTGAGACAGGGTCTCACTCTGGTCCTGCCTGGTCTGGAATTTGCTATATAGACCAGGCTGGTGTCAAACTCACATGCTACCTTACCCAGCCATCTATTTGTTGTTTTTGGTTGTTGTTGTTTGATTTATTATTATGCAGGCAGGCATGCACACGCACACGCACACTCACACCAATACCAATGTACGTACAGGTGGGTGGAAACTCCTTAAAGGTGAAAGGTTATATAGAGAATATCCTTGTTCTTAGCAACTATACAGTATTTAAGACTGGAGTATCACCATGTCTTCAACTAAAATTTATTTATTAAATTGATTTATTATTTTTTTTTTTTTATGTGTATGAGTGTGTAGTGCCCTTGGAGGACAGAAGACGGTATCCCCTGGAACTGGAGTTATGAGCAGTAGTAGCTTCTTTGTGGATGGTGAATTGGAACCTGAGTCCTCTGGAAGAAGAGACAGTGTTCTTAACCATTGAGCTTCATTTTTTTTGTATGAGTGTATTACCCGCTTGTGTATAAATGCACCCTTGTCATGCAGTGCCTATGTCGATTTAGAAGAGGGCGAGGGTGTTAGATGAGCCAGGCATGGTGGCACATGCCTATAATCCCAGCACTTGGGAGACAGAGGCAGGTGGATCTCTGTGAGTTCAAGGCCAGACTGGTCTACAGAGTGAGTTCCAGGACAGCTGGGGCTACAGGGAGACCCTGTCTCAAACACATACACACACACACACACACACACACACAGAAGAAGAGGGTGTTAGAGCCCTTGGAACTGGAACTAGAGTTACAGCTGCCATGTGGGTACTAGATTTGAACCTGAGTCCTCTGTAAGAACAGCCAGTGTTCTTAACTGCTGAGCTTCATTTTATGTGTATGAGTGCATTACCTGCATGTATGTAAGTGCATCTTTGTCATGCAGTGCCCATGGAGGTTAGAAGAGGGTGTTAGAACCCTTAGAACTGGAACTGGAGTTATTGATGGTTGTTAGCTGTCATGTGGGTGCTGGGAATTGAACCTGGGTCCTCTGCAAGAGAAGTCAATGCTCTCAACTGCTGAGCCTTCTCACCATCCTCCTGTTTTGTTAGTTGAAGACATGGTGATACTCCAGTCTTAAATACTGTATAGTTGCTAAGAACAAGGATATTCTCTATATAACCTTTCACCTTTAAGGAGTTTCCACCCACCTGTACGTACATTGGTATTGGTGTGAGTGTGCGTGTGCGTGTGCGTGTGCATGCCTGCCTGCATGCATGGCAATGTGTGAATCAAACCCAGGGGTTCATGTAGCACATACTTTCTTACTGAGAGACATCCTTAGCTCCAGATATAATAGTAACTAATTTATTGTTTATATTTGTCTTTCCCCAGTTGCCAAAGAAGGCATGCTATGTGGGTGTGGCTTTCCTCTCCAAAGGTTCATACCTGGAATCTTGGCCCTTAGTTTAGTAATGCTAAGAGATGGTAGAACCTTTACAAGAGGTAGGTCCTACTAGATGTGGGGTGCATGCCTATAATCCTAGCACTTCACAGATGGAGGCAGGTGGATCAGGAGTTCAAGGCCAGCCTGAGCTGTTTGTTTAGCAAAACCCTGCTTCAAAGAAGTCAAACAAAAGAGGCAAGTCCTACCAAAAGGTGACACAATCATGGGGACACCACCTCGGGAAAGAATTAATGTAGTTCAAAGACTGAGTTGTTAGAAAGAAGACCAACCTACGTGCTGGGTATTTTGCATGTGGCCAGTTCCCTTTCTATTTCTCCAACATATGCTGTAGCCAGGGAGTCTCAAAAATACCAGTGTCCTGTTGTTTGAACTTTCCAGCCATCAGAACAGCAGGCCAAACAGGCCTCTGGGTATGATACCCAGCCTTGCATGTTTTGTGATAGCACAAAAGACTGAGGACAGCAATTTTCATCTCACTGACCTTTTTCTATACCTGACTTGACTTTTTAATTCTACACAAGGTTGATACATGGTTACAGAAATATTAGAGTAGGTACCAACATGGCATTTAGAGGCTTGAAGCCAGGGCTATGATCCTAGCTACTCTGGAGACTGGATTGGAAGGATTGCCAATTCAAGACCTGCCTTGGAGATTTAGCTCATAATTAAGACCATAGCTTGTAATTGAAAGAGTTGGAGATGACAAAGTCCCTAGGTTCAAGCTCTGGTTCTGTAGTCTCATAGATTAATGCCAAGGGTCTTTGGCTTGTAACTGTTCTAGTACAAAGTTTGTATCAGGATATAAACTTTTTTTTTGTCTAGAAGGGTATGGTGGCACATGCCTTTAGTTCTAGCACTTGGGAAGCAAGGTCAGGCAGATTTAGATTTCTGTGAGTTTGAAGCCAGCCTGCTCTACATAGTGAGTTCCAGGCCATCTGGGGCTACAAGAAGACCCTGTCTCAAAAAAGACCAAAAACAAAACAACAACAAAAATTGATATAAAAACTGGCATAAAAGGAATTTATTAAAAATATATTGGGCACTCACATTTCAGGAAGAGCATGGATGGCCCAGAAAATGTTTTGGAAAGAGATGACTTTCAGTCCACAATTGGACTCAAGCCATATCTCATCTAATCCCCTCCCAGGAAGGGTACTGCTACTGCATCTTCCACTGAGCATCAGGTACCACACCCTTACTGGCACTGGATGGAGGATTCTTATTGTTCTGCCGCCCAAATAGAGTTTCTTCAGTATATGCTTTTTTTTTTCTTCCTTGCGCCACCAGATCCAATTTAGACTGGGACTTTTTTTTTTTTTT
>VZQC01014518.1:1465244-1486065 GCA_009823505.1 Rhizomys pruinosus
AGTTGGGCGTAATGCATATTGGAAGCAACAACAACAGAAAGGATTGCATCAAAGAACTGACTGAAACAGTGAACTTCTGCTCAAAACAGTCAACTTCCTCATGGAGAATATTGAGAAAGACTGAGAAAGAGATGCAGAATGCATGAGCTCTGGTGGAGTGGGGGAATGGGCAGGAACATGGGTCTAGATTTGTTAAAAAAATAAAAATATATGTGGAAAAAAAAAACCAACTAAAACAGTAAAGTTCTCCCCAAAACAATAAGCCTATGCTTTGAAACAAAACTCTGGAAAGACTCAGAAAAAGATTGCAACATTGCTAGGTTTTTTATTTTTAATTTTTTTATTCCCTTTAAGTCCCAGCTGGCTTGGAGCTCACTCTGTAGACCAGGCTGGCCTTGAACTCAGAGATCAGCCTGCCTCTGCCTCTTGAGTGCTGGGATTAAAGGTATGCGCCACCATACCCGGCAAGATGGTAAGACGGTTCTTACCCAGCATGTGGGTGCTGGGAATCGAACCTAGGTCCTCTCCAAGAGCAGTCAGTGCTCTTAACCGCTGAGCCATCTCTCCAGCCACAATAAAAAAAAAAGACCAAAAAAAGTATTTGGCTTGGGCATGGTAGTGCATGCCTTTAATCCTAGTACTCTGGAGGCAGAGACTGGTGAATCTCTGCGAGATTGAGAGTTTTTTTGGGGGTTTTTTGGGGGTTTTTTTTTTTTTGGTCTTTTTGAGACAGGGTCTCCCTGTAGCTCTGGCTGTCCTGGAACTCACTCTGTAGGCCAGGCTGGCCTTGAACTCACAGAGATCCGAGTGCCTCTGCCTCCCAAGTGAGATTGAGGTTTATATGGTGAGTTCTAGGCCAGCCAGGGGTACATACGTGAGACCCTGTTTTGTTTTGTTTTTTAAATTGTGGGGCTTCAGAGATAGCCTAGTGGTTAAGAGCGCCAACTGCTCTTGCAGAGAACCTGGGTTCCATCCCCAGCACCCACATGGTGGCTGAGACCCGTCTTTAACTCCGGTTCCAAGGGAATCCAACACCCTCTTTTGACCTCCGCTGCATTGCACAACATGGATGCACAAACCTGCTTGCAGACAGTACATTCATACACGTAAAAAAATAAATTAAAAAATGTTTTAAAAAAAAGGGAACGATCAGCTTGTTTTAAAAAAAAAAATTTACTATTTTTTATTTTTTTTTATTTTTTGAGGGACTAGAGCTTTGGCTCAGCACTTGAGAGCACTGGCTCCTCTTGCAAAGGACCCAGGTTTAGTTCCCAGCATCCACATGGCAGTCACAGCTATCTGCAATTCCAGTTCCAGGGAATTTCCAGTTCCAGGGAATCCAACACCCCCTTTGGCCTCTGTAGGCATTGTATGCACGTGGTATACAGATTTACATGTAGGGAAAACACCTAAACACATAAAATAGGAATAAACAAATCTTTTTAAAACATTATTTCCAGAAAACAAGAAGATTTAGAAAAGTAAAAGGTTAGCCAGACTTGGTGGTATACTTCTTTGATACCAGCAAAACAAAACAGACTAAAAAAAAAAAAGGATATTTGAACATTAGCAGAGATATGATTAGAATTAGTCAAAATTACCTACTTTGGCTGGACCTGGTGGTACAGGCCTGTAATCCCAGCTACTCTAGATGCTAAGGTAGGAGAATTGCCAGTTCAAGGCCTGCCTAGGCCACAGAGTGAGTTCAAGCTCTGCCTGGTTAACTTAATAACCAATCTCAAACTTTTTAAATGGGTGGAGGATGGATTTATAGCTTAGTGGTAAAGCACTTGCATAGTACCATTGAGGCCCTGTTTAACCACCACACACATAAAAAATGCTTGTACATAAGTGCATGTCAACTGATGAATATTGAGACTTTAACTAGAACAGGTTTCCCCTTGAATGTTTTCTCTTTCCTGTGTCTTCATAGATAGAAATGTGATTATGAGCTTTATTTTTATGGAGTATAAATATAATTTTTTTAGGAAGTCAAAGTGAATTGGGCAACAACCCCCAGCAGTCAAAAGAAAGATACAAGCAGTAAGTACATTTGATACCCTGTGGACATTTGTTTTATTATACCTAGTAGTTTTATTGTAAAGCATATGAACATCATACATGTTTGCAGTAATATTTTGATCGTTATCCTAAGATATGATTTAATGTGTTTGTGTTAATAAATTTAAGAACAAATCTAATCTTTGTCATCAGGTAGTACCGTTGTCAGCACACAGCGTTCACAAGGTAATTGTATCTTCTTAAACATAAAATGAAATCTCTTGAAACGGTATTCACTAACCACCTGAATTTTTTTGATGTTGGTTGGGGGGAGGGGGACCAAAGGATCTAGTGTTTGTATTTGTCCCTGGCAATATTTCCCCCATTCTTCCAGTGTTGGCCAAATGTGGCTTGTCCACTACTCTGTTGCTAGTTAAAGTTCTCTGTCCCCCTTGGGAGCAGCTGATGTCTTAGAAATACTTTCACCAACCAAAGGGCAAGATACCCTACTTCATTGAGGTCACCAGGGCTTCATACCCAGATATTCAAGAGCCCATGTTGCTCCTGAAACAGTGTTTCCAGAAGAGCAAACTAATATGTTGCTCAAGGCCTGCCAAATAGGGGTAACTTTTCTTCTCAAATGTATTTTTTTGATGTTGAATTGATGTATATATGTATCTATTTTAAAGTGTTCCTCCAGCAAGTTTGCATTTTCAAATGTTTTCTTTTTTGAGAATTGTCTTTTTTAAAAAACTTGATGTATGGGATGGTTATTTCTCTCCGATGCTTTTTGATGGTTCTGATATGAAGAAGGGATTACTGTTTTCATTCTGTTGCCTTCAGTCTTAGTTCACTTGCACACGGATTCACATAAACTGAATGGTGTAATGTCTCTGGGCAACCAAAACTGTTGGCTTTTGAGAAAACTGTCAAATACTTTAACATCAAACTGTTGCAATGCAAGGTATTTCTTTGATTGTTCTTCACAAAATAATGACTAAATCAAGTATATTGTGTAGCTAGCAGTAGTCAATGGCCTTAACTTGGGCAAATCTAGTCTGTGTACCTCACAATACCACTATTTTATTGTAATTTATAAAGCCTAAATATAGTGGTAAATTGCAAGTAAATAAACTATTAGAGCAATAACTAAGTTTTAAAATTTTTTGCAGAGCTGAAACTTGCTATGTATTATTATTAGTTTATTCCTTAGACCCCTGTAATAATTGACTGTAGCAGACATGTAACTGTCAGTTCCCATTAGTTATCAGGCTTTTTAGAAGAATTTTCCTGTGTTGTTACCTTAATTTGTTATGTTTAAGATTGATAGGATTTTTATAGAGAGGATAGTGCTTTATTTATACTTTATTATAATCTGTACATTATTTTAGAATAATTGGATCAGTTTTTATTTTTAAGTTCTGAAATTATATTTTTCTTTTCACTTCCCCTTCCTTCCTTTATAAGATCATTTCCATGTGTTTGTTGGTGACCTCAGTCCAGAAATTACAACCGAAGACATCAAAGCTGCTTTTGCACCTTTTGGAAGAATTTCGTAAGTAACAAAAGATAAATGAAGTGTATTCAATAAGAAATGACTTTATGTAAAAGTGACCTTAACTCTTATGATCTTGGATCATTCCGAGGACCTAACAGCAAAGGCTGTGCTCCCGTCATTGCATACTTTGAACTTCGGTTGTCTTCCGATACTTTGTCAGTTAACAGTAGTTTTTGAGACCGTCATTGTGTGTATTGTAACTCCTCATGTAGGTGTTTGCTAGCTTACTAATAATCTTTGGTTATTTTGTGCAATGGTTAAAGAAGTTATTTGGGCAGTTGAGTGATACCATGCCTTTTGTGTTAATTTAACAAAAAGAATCCTCAAAAGTTTGATCTTTGTGTGTGTGTGTGTGTGTATGTGTGTGTGCGCCACCACACCTTTTTTTTTTTTTTTTTTTTTTTTTTNAAAAAAAAAAAAGCAGTAGTATTAGTCAGGGTTCTCTAAAGAAACAGAAGCAACAGGACGAATATATAACTATATGCAATTCATTGATTTGCTCACATGATGGAGCTCAACAGTAGTGCCAAACTGGAGAGGCTGGGAATCCAGGGAACTGCTCAGTCCGCAAGGCTGGATGTCTCAGTAGTCCCAATCTGGTGTGAAGGCCCGAATGGATTTCAGGAGATCTGCCGGTCTCAGTACACGCTGGGATCCGAAAGGTTGATCACAGCAGCAAGACAAACTCACCAGATGAGAGAGGCAAGCCGCAGGAGAAAAAAAGGGACCAGCTCCTTCTGCTGTGGCCTTTTGTACTGCCTGCCAGCAGAAGGTAACGCCCACATTTGGGGGTGGGCCATCCTGGTTGAGGTAGTCCAATCCAAACATCCTTTTTTCTCTTATTTGTTCCTTAATCCAGTCAAGTTGACACACAGCATTAACCATCACACAGTTAGAAGGCTGGCACTGTGGCACATGCCTTTAATCCCAGCACTCAGGAGGCAGAGGCAGATGGGTTCAAGGCCAGCCTGGTCTTCATAGTCAGTTCCAGGCTAGTTGGGACTAAAGGGACACCCCTGTCTAAAAACGACCAAAAAAACAAACAAACAAAAAAAACGTACCAGTTAGGCCAGGCATGGTGGTGCAGGCCTTTAATCCCAGCATTTAGGAGGCAGAGGCAGAGGCAGGCAGATCTCTGTGAATTCAAGGCCAGCCTGGTCTAGAAAGTGAGTTCCAGGACAGCTGGGGCTGCAGGGAGACCCTACCTCAAAACGATGGATGTATAAATAAATAAATAAATAAATGTTATTAAATATTAAAATTTTTTTTAATTTTATTTATTTCTGTATGTGTATGAATGTACTGTCTGCATGTGGGTTTGTGCACCTGTGTCGTGCAATGCCGCGGAGGTCAGAAGAGGGTATCTGATTCCCCTGGAACTAGAGTTCTCCTGGAATTGGAGTTTCAAATGGTTCTCGGCCGCCATGTGGGTGCTGGGGATCGAACCCGGGTCCTCTGTAAGAGCGGTCGGCGCTCTTAACCGCTAGGCCATCTCTCCAGCCCATTATTAAATATTAAATGTTATTTCTTTGGTATTTACTCTTTTAAATATTACCATAGCACCTTACACTATTTTGTAAAGCTCTGTTCTCCCTGCTTTTGATATTAATCATAAATTTTAGACTCCTTTGTTAATGTGGCATTCATCATAGAAGAACTTAAAAAGTTTGAAAAGCATATACCAGGCTACATAAAAATAATAAGCTGCTTTTAATATTTATTTAGGAGTAATTCTTGAGTTCAGGGAAGAGTTTTGAAGTTTTCTGATACTGTTGTTATTATGTCCTTAGAAAACTAGTGAAAAGGCGGGCTGGAGAGATGGCTCACTGGTTAAGAGCACTGACTGCTCTTGCAGAAGACCCGGTTCAATTCCCAGCACCCACATGGCGTCTAAGAACCATCCTTAACTCCAGTTCCAGGGGAATCTGACACCCTCTTCTGACCTCAGCGACATTGCACGGCATGGGTGCATTCACGTAAATGCAGGCAATACACTCATGCACATACAAATAATAAAATTATTTAGAAAGAAAATGAGTGAAAAGGAAATTCCAGTGATAGGTCTGAACAAATGAACAGCAAAAATGAGGCAGGGAGAATAGAAGAAGATCCAGTAGCACTTTGCTGAGCTTTGAGGTTTTCTCTCTCTTTCTTTTTTTTTTAAATTTTCTTTCCTTTTGAAACAGGGTCTTCCTATAGCCCCAGTCCTGGAACTGACTATGTAGACCAGGCTGGCCTTGAACTCACAGAGAGCAACCTGCCTCTGCCTCCCAAGTTCTGGGATTAAAGGTGTAGGTCACCACACCTGACTTGAGCTTTGAGGTTTTCAGTGAGACCTTGCAGTTGGTAAGAGGGTTGCCATGAGTAATGATCGAGGAAGGGCCATTTTGAAGGGTAGGGCAGGACTGGGACTTCCCAGTGAACTCTTCTGTTAACAGGACATTCTCGTTTATGAGAACTGGTTAAGAACATAAGGTCTTAATTTTTTTTTTTTTTTTTTTTTTTTTTTTTTTTTGAGACAGGTTTCCGTATAAGGTTTCTTCCAGCTGGCCATATGGTAGAGTCTCACTAATGTAGAATTTCAGGCTAAGCCTTTATGAAGTAAACAGGAAGATCTGTCTCCTGCCTCTGCCACTCCGCGTAGTGCTGGCCATTAAGGCGTTCGCTCAGCATTCAATCCACCACATTAGCTACGGGCAACCTAACTGGTTGATGATTTTTGAGTTGTTGTTGTTATAATACGATTGATTTTAATGTGTTTGGTATTGTAAATATCGGTTGTGTTGCCAACTGGTTGATATGTAATTGAATTAAATAGAGCTCACTTGTTGATGATCAGTTTAGTGTAGTATTCTCTTAAACCCAGCGCTATAAGTTCTCCAATGTCTATGATTTAAATCATGACGGCTTAGATACTGTCTAGGATTTCAAGTAATGAGTGTGTGATTGCTTTCAAATATCTAGACTTTGGAGTGGATTTTAACATAACCTTGTGGCTTGGTAAAGGCTTCTGAAGAATTATCCGTCCTGTATGGCTGACATAATTTTGTGCGGTTTTTCATTTTCTGGTGAGTTAATTTTTGTTGTAATTTCATCCTGTCGTCGAGAGATAGTTATGACGGAGTGTGAGGTAGAACTTCAGAGGTCCGCTTAGTATGGTGGCACCCTTTAATTGCCAGCACAGAGAGAAGGCAGATGGAGCAAATGCTCATGACAATCGACTAAGTTTTGGTTATAGTGTTATTTTCTAGGTTTTTGATACTGTATACCAAGTTCCAAGGGGCGACATACAGAGAGACTGGTTATTTTTTATTTTATATTATTATTTTTTTTAAAGGGGTCCTATTGGGAAAAATAGGCAAAACTTGGATATATTTCAAAGCTGACATTCTTCTGAAGCATTAAAAAGAAAAAAGTGTCCACGGTGATGGATAGCTCATGCCTGTATAATCCACAGCCCAGTATCAAGCAAAGGCAGAGGCAGGTGAATGGCTGTGAGTTCAGGTCAGCCGTTCTGTGTAATTAGCACTTTCGCTGCTTCGGCTGTAAAGATACACAACATGACCGAATGGAACTTAGTATTGAAGATTAAGAGTTTATTTTGCTTAAAGATTGATGGTTCCAGAGGAATTTAGAAAGTCCATTGTGGCGGAGGCATGGCGGCTGTATCATGAGCTAGGCAAGCCGGAGGGTCCAGCATCTCCGAAAAGAGCACAGGAAAGCACTGTAGACCAAGAGGCTTGTTAAAACTCAACTAAGCCTGGGGTCTGAGAAGATAAGCCCTAGGCGAGTTAAGAGCAACTTAGACACTCTTGCCAGAGGACCCGGGTTCGATCCCCAGCACCCACATGGCGGCTAAGAACCGTCTGTAACTCCAATTCCAGGAGAACTCCAGTTCCAGGGGAATCCGAGACCCTCTTCTGACCTCCGCGGCATTGCACGACACGGGTGCACAGACCTGCATGCAGACAGTACATTCATACACATACAAAAATAAATAAATTAAAAAAAAAAAAACTCATTAAGCCTGCCCCCAGTGACACACTTCCTCCAGCACGCACCCCAAGACCTCCAAAAACAGCGCCACCAACTGGAGACAAATGTCTGAATACCTAGAGCCTATGGGGGACACTCATTCAAAACCACCACAGTGGTCTACACAGTGAGTTCTAGGTCAGCTGGGGTTACAGGGATACCTTGTCACAAAAATAAATAAAGAAAGAAAGAAAGAAAAAGCATTTTCTAACATCATGAACAAATGAAGTACCTCTTTCAGTGAATATTTTATTTTGATTAAATAAATCTTTTCTGACAAGGATTTTAGGTTAGACTAGGATTGCTTACTAATTAGTAAAGGACCAATGAGATGATTCATCGGGGTACTTGCTGCCAAGTTTGACAACCTGAATTTGATCCCTGGGACTCACATTATGGAAGGAGAGAACTGACTTGGAAAAGTTGTCCTCTAACATCTATGTGCTTGTGCACACACAGAGATACTCAAATAAGTAAATAAATATTAAACGTCTTGGTAAGCAGGTATTGGTGTTCATTCCTTCAATCCTAGCACTCTGGAGGCATGAACAGATGGATCTCTGTGAGAAGGAGGCTAGCCTGGTCTATATAGCAAGTTCTGGGCTATAGGAGGACCCTGTCTCCAAAAAAACAAACAACAAAAAAAGTACTTCTAAGAGTATTGGTAAAGTTAAATGACCTTCAAACTTAACAGTTTCGTGTCTTTGGAATTACAAACTAATATTTTGTTGTTGAATATGATTACATTGTAGTTTTAGCCTATGAATTTTCTTTTTTCTTTTTTTGTGTATTTGTATGCATTCCATATGTATGTGTAGGCTCACATGTGTGCACACTTTTGTGGCAAACAGAGGTTCACATCAAGTGTCTTTCCTAATTACACTCACCTTATATGTTGAGTCAGGATCTCTCACTTGAACCCAGAGCTCAGCAAGTCCACTAGTCTGGCCAGCTTGCCCATGGGATTCTCTGTTTCTGGCTCCCAGACACTGGGATTACAGGTGGGCTGCCACACACACCTGGCATGTATGTGGGTCCTAGAGATCCAAATTCGGGTCTTTATGCTTGTATGATAGGTGGTTTATCTGCAGGGCCATTGCCAGTTGTAGCGTGTGGATTTTCTTTTGTTCCCACAATTGCTTTATTTATTTTTCTTTCTCTTAGTAAGGCCTTTCATTGATGTAGTATGTGTCTGACATTTAGCCTTTACAGGGAGTTAGCTTTCTTAAATTTATTCGTTTTTAATTTTAGGGTTTTTTTTTTTTTTTTTTTTCTTTTTATTTTGCGTCTTTTCAGAACAGGGTCTCCCTGTAGTCCCAGCTGTCCCTGGAACTCACTTCTCTAGACCAGGCTGCCTTGAACTCACACAAGATTCGCCTGCCTCTGCCTTCCAAGTGCTAGGATTAAAAGGCATTGCGCCACCACGCCCGCTAATTTTAATTGTATTTTTTTATATGTATGAAGTTGTATTCCTCCATGATCATGTAAGTGCACCTTTGTTGAACAATGCCCTCAGAGGTCAGAAGAGGCATCATAAATTCGTCGGGAACATGACTTATGAGATGGAATGTTAGCCCACCTATGGTGCATTTTGAAACCACACTTGGTTCCTCTGCAACAGCATCCAGTGCTTTTAACTGCTGAGCCATCACTCCAGCCCCAGCCCCAGCCCCAACTTTCTTAATTTTGAAAAGAAGCATTTGGTAACGCACAGCATTTTCCTGTTGTTTTTGCTGTGGGTTTTTGTTGTTTGTTTGTTTGTTTGTTTGTTTGTTTGAGACAGGGTCTCCCTGTAGCCCCAGCTTCCCTGGAACTCAAAGAGATCTGCCTGCCTCTGCCTCCTAAGTGCTGAGATTAAAGGCATGTGTCACCATGCCCAGCTTTGTGGTATTTTCTTTTTTTTTTTTTTTTGTCTTTTTGAGACAGGGTCTGCCTATAGCTCTGGCTGTCCTGGAACTCATTCTGTAGACCAGGCTGGCCTTGAACTCACAGAGATCCGCCTGCCTCTGCTTCCCAAGTGCTGGGATTAAAGGTGTGCACCACCATGCCCAGCTTTGTGGTGTTTTCTTAAAGGAGACAGGTTGATGACTGTTGAAGCACTTCTACAGTAGATACTTTCTATAGTCAGTCTACAATTTATAGAAGGAGTAAGATAAATGATAGTCTATTAAAATAGTTAATATAGGGGGTTGGAGAGATGGCCTGGCGGATAAGAGTGCTGACTGCTCTTGCAGAGGACCCGGGTTCAATCCCTGGCACCCACATGACGGCTAAGAACCGTCTGTAACTCCAATTCCAGGAGCACTCCAGTTCCAGGGGAATCCGACTCCCTCTTCTGACCTCTGAGCCATTGCACGACAGGTGCACAGACCTGCATGCAGACAATACACTCATACACATACAAAAATAAATAAAATTAATGGGGCTGGAGAGATGGTCTAGCGGTTTAGAGCACCGACTGCTTTTGCAGAGGACCCGGGTTCAATCCCTGGCACCCACATGGTGGCTAAGAACCATCTGTAACTCCAATTCCAGGAGAACTCCAGTTCCAGGGGAATCCGACGCCCTCTTCTGACCTCCGAGTCATTGCACAACACAGGTGCACAGACCTGCATGCAGACAGTACATTCATACACATACAAAAATAAATAAAATTAATGGGACTGGAGAGATGGCCTAGCGGTTAAGAGCACCTACTGCTCTTGCAGAGGACCTTGGTTTGATCCCCAGCACCCACGTGGCGGCTACGAACCGTCTGTAACTCCAATCCCAGGAGAACTCCAGTTCCAGGGGAATCCGACACCCTCTTCTGACCTCCATGGCATTGCACGACGCAGGTGCACAAACCTACATGCAGACAGTACATTCATACACATACAAAAATAATAAATAAATAAAATTTAAAAAATAGTTAATATAAAATAGTATTTTCCCTAATTAATATAGCTTAAACCCTTAAACTTCCTGTTTATTGAGTTTAGTGTCACCTAGCAAATTTTGATTTAAAAGTAAATCAAGGGGCTTGAGAGATGGCTTGGCGGTTAAGGGCACTGACTGACTGCTCTTTAAGAGGACCCATGTTCAATTCCTAGCACCCACATGGCGGCTAAAAACTGTCTTTAACTCCAATTCCAGGGGTATCTGACACCCTCTTCTGACCTCCACAGCATTGCATGACATGGGTGCACCTACCTACATGCAGGCAGTACACTCATACACATAAAATAATAAATTCAAAAAACGTAAATCAAATACCAAATTAAATGCCTGTCACTTTTTATATATTAAGAGGTGATTAGCTGGGCATGGTGGCACATGACTTTAATCCTAGCACTTGGGAAGCAGAGGCAGGCAGATCTCTGAGTTCAAGGCCAGCTTGGTTTACATAGTGAGTCCCAGGACAGCTGAAGAAGCTATAGGAAGACAAAGACCAAAAAAATAAAGGAGTGACTTACATTAGTTTTCTATCACCAGCACCTCTTTGTCATGTTGATTGCACTTAATAAATCACTTCTAAATTGATCTAAAACATATTTATGTATACTCAATATTACATTGCATGATTTTCTGACTTGGGTTTTTGTTGTAAAAGTGCCTGTTTTATTTATGTGTCCTGAGAGAACAAGCATTGTGGCATACCTGGCTAACATAAAAGCAGATTGCTTGTGAAGCACAATTTGAGTCCAGTTTTTTGAGGTATGGAGTTGTAGCTGTCACAGCTGATCTTTACTCAATCTCCAATAATAGGGCTCCGGTAGTTTTGCAGAGTGCCTCTGAGAAAGGGGCAGGACTGCCCTGGCTAACCACAGCTATGGTCCACAGTGGATAAATGTTAGCGTGCTTGTTCACTTTCTTACTTTTGAAAAATTTGTGTTCATATCTGTAGTTTCCAATCAGTCTTAATATGAATGCTCTTATGAAATTCAGTATAAATTATTTTCTCATAGTTTAAAGGTGAAATGTACACCTAGTATTTTTCTTCAATGATTTAGAATTTCTGAAAATATCAGGTTCTCAAAATTTACCATAGCTGGGGCTAGAGAGATGGCTCAGCAGTTGGGGTGCTGACTGCTCTAGAAGAGGACCCGGGTTCAATTCCCAGCACCCTCATTGTGGCTAAGAACTGTCTTTAAGCTGGGCATGGTGGTGCATGCCTTTGGTCCCAGCAGAGGCAGGCGAATCTCTGTGAGTTCAGTGCCAGCCTGGTCTACATAGCGAGTTCCAGGCCAGCTGGGACTGGGGGGAGACCCTGTCTTTTGAGACAGGGTCTGCCTGTAGCCCCAGCTGACCTGGAACTCACTCTGTAGACCAGGCTGGTCTTGAATTCACAAAGATCCGCCTGCCTCTGCCTCCCAAGTGCTAGGATTAAAGGCGTGCGCCACCATGCCCAGCTGGGAGTTAATTTTTTAATGATTAAGTAGAATGTGATGCCAAATAGCAAGTTATAAATTGGCTGGTTAAAGCTGTTCATTATTGAGAACCTTATTATTGGGTAAGTATAAGTAATTCATGTGAGTAGATGGTTCCATTTAAAAGGTTACCATTGAGGGGCTGGAGAGATGGCTCAGCAGTTAAGAGCACTGACTGCTCTTGCAGAGGACCTGGGTTCATTCCCAGCACCCACATGGCGGCTAGGAACCATCTTTAAGCCGGGTATGGTGGCACACACCTGTAATCCCAGCAGTTGGGAGGCAGAGGCAGGCAGATCTCTGTGAGTTCAAGGCCAGCCTGGTCTGCAGAGTGAGTTCCAGGCCAGCTGGAGCTATTGGGAGACCCTGTCTCAAAAAAAAGACAAAAAAGTTTACCATTGAAAAGTTTATGAAACATTATGAAGTGGGCAATAGTTTCTTTCAGATCTAAACTTACATTTGTTATTGACTTGCATGCCTATAAAATTAAACTTCATGGGGCTGGAGAGATGGCCTAGCGGTTAAGAGCACCGACCGCTCTTACAGAGGACCCGGGTTCGATCCCCAGCACCCACATGGCAGCCGAGAACCATCTGAAACTCCAGTTCCAGGAGAACTCCAGTTCCAGGGGAATCCGACACCCTCTTCTGACCTCCACGGCATTGCACGACACGGGTGCACAAACTTGCATGCAGACAGTACATTTATACACATAAAAAATAAATAAAATAAAAAATTAAACTTCATTTGTTACTACATAGAATAAAAGGTGAATTTACGTTAAAAATTCATTTTTAGGGGCTGGAGAAATAGCCTAGCGGTTAAGAGCGCCAAGCGCCAACCGCTCTTACAGAGGCCCCAGGTTCGATCCCCAGCACCCACATGGCGGCCGAGAACCGTCTGAAACTCATTCATACACTTACAGAAATAATTTAAAAAAAAATAATTTTTACTCAAAGTAAAACATGAAAATGAGTTGTATATGAAATGAGTTTTATGTGAAAATGAGTTGTATATGAAATATCCAAAGTTTATCAAACCTTAATTTCTGGTTGTTTCTGTTTTCAGAGATGCCCGAGTGGTAAAAGACATGGCAACAGGGAAATCAAAGGGATATGGCTTTGTCTCCTTTTTCAACAAATGGGTGAGCGCAATCAAAAGTGCATGCACAGTGCTTTAGAATGAACCATGAAAGCACTCAGGTTGTTTTAATCAATTTTTTCTTTTATGTATTCATTTCACTGATAATTAACACCTGATGCATGCAAAATACTGATAACATTTTAGAATATGCAAATTAAAAAGGCTTATAGCCAAAAATACATAATGAGACTCTCAGTTAGGACAAGTGAGGTGGGTCAGCAGATAAAGGTGTTGTCCCAGCCTCATGACATGAGTTTAACCCCTGTAACCCACCTGGTAGAAGAAGAGCACTGACTCCTGCAATTTGGCTTCTGGCTTCTGCTCTTGCATCGGTGAGTGAGCAAATACACACGCACACACACACACACACACACACACAGAGCATAATTTTAAAATTATATTAAAAACTGGGTGGAGAGATCCACTCGTGTAAACTCCAGCATCAGGATTTGTTTTTTGGCTTTTTTATGGCAAAGTCTCACTATGTATCCCTGGCTGGTCTCATATGCACAGAGATCTGCTACCTCTTGCCTCCTGACTGCTGAGATTCTGAACACAAGTTACTATACCCTTCACCAAGAATGATCAGAATGTTAAAGGTCGTCTTCAGTTACCTACTGAATTCAAGGCAGCCTGGGAGATCCAAGTCCCTCCCAAAAAAGATGGGGCAGTGGGACTGGAGAAAGGAAGCCTTACTTAAAGTTCCTTCTGTCTCTTCTATTTCCATGATTTTTAAAAGTAATGCCGGGCATGGTGGCACACGCCTTTAATCCTAGCACTTGGGAGGCAGAGGCTGGTGGAGCTCTGTGAGTTCAAGGACAGCTGGGGCTACAGGGAGACCCTGTCTCAAAAAGACCGGAAAAAAAAAAGTAATAAGATGCCTGGGTCTCCCTGTAGTCCCAGCTGTGCAGGAACTTGCTATGTAGACCAGGCTGGCTTGACTGGAGAGATGGTTCAGCACTTAAGAACACCAACTGCTCTTGCAGAGGACCCGGGTTCAATTCCCAGAACCCACATGGCGGCTAAGAACCGTCTTTAAGTCTAGTTCCAGGGGAATCTGACGCCCTCTTCTGACCTCCGTGGCAATTGCACGACACGGGTGCACTAATCTACATGCAGACAATACACTCGTACACATAAAAAAATAATAAATAAAAATAAATAAGTAAATAAAATGTTTTAAAAAATGAAAAGTGTAGCAAGTCCAACAAGGTAAAGGAATCCACATTGAGTCTTGATCAGTTGTTATCAGTGCATCCCTCTATTGCTGTTCTGTTTGAATATATGTCTTCCCTGTAGCCAATGAAACTTGTATGAGAAAGTAGGAAAAGGTGTATAGAAAGTGGATAAGCCTCTAAAACTGGATGAAATAAGAAACCGTAATTTAAAAATAGAAACGAAGAAGTATCTGTTTGTTTGTTTGTTATTTTTTAGTCAAAGCCATGCTTTGTGGCCATGGCTGGCCTGAAACTTGTTATGTTGATCAGGCTAACCTACAACTTCGAGTGATCCCCCTGCCTCTCTGTCTCTTGAGTATTGGTTTTATAGGACTGAGTCACCGTGCCCAGCTTGATGATACAGCATGTTGACAAGTGAAAGATGCATACTTGACCATGCATATAACCCATTCACCAAATACAAGATTTTTTTTTAGTTAATCAAAATAATAATAATGTAATTAGTTCTGCTTTATTGCTAATCACAACATAGTACTTTGGAAAGGTAGAAAAATGCCTTATAGTATATATTGACAGCCACTATTTAACTTCCTTGAAGGATTGTTTTATGTGTATTTTTATTTAATTTAGGCAATTAAATTGAAGGCTTGGATATGCTAGGAACTCTTTTTTTTTTTTTCCATTTTTGTGGACCAAATGTATAGGTATTATTATAGATAAAACTTTCCTAAATGCATACCTTTGATAACTATCATCCATCATCCACCAGTCTTCGCTGGGTGTCTTTCAGACATGGTAGGCTTATTGTGTTTTAGCTGGAGTTCTTTGTTTACTCTCAGCCTTTTTCTCTACTCTCTTGAAGGGTTCCTCCTCACTTCCTATCCTTCCACCTTCCCAAGCAAGAATTTAGGGATTGTCTCTGGTTGGTTTCCTTTGGTCTACAGGTCTTCCCCTGCTTCAACCTGTTGTGTCTCCCTGTAATCCACCGATACCACACTGCTTGTGGTCAGGAGCATTCTTTAAATTCTGGATGTTGGGCTGGGCGTGGTGGCACATGCCTTTAATCCTAGCACTTGGTCCAAAAAAAAAAAAAAGCCGGGCGTGGTGGCGCACGCCTTTAATCCTATCACTTGGGAGGCAGCGGCCCGGTGGATCTTTGTGAGTTCGAAGGCAGCCTGTCTACATATGAGTTCCAGGACAGCTGGGACTACTACAGGGAGGAGGACCCTTTTTTTTTTGTCTCGAAAAGAAAAAAAAAAAAAAATCCTGCAATTGGGAGGCAGAGGGGTTGCGGACTATCTTATAGGAGAGAGGAGCTGGGGCGGATCTCTATGAGTTCAATGCCAGCCTGGGCCTATACAGATTGATTCCGGACTAGTTCCAGGCCGTCTGGAGCTACAGGAGACCCAGTCTCAAAAAGACCAAAAATAAAAAAAAATAAAATAGTTTTGGGGCTGGAGAGATGGCCTTAGCGGTTAAGAGTGCCGATTGATCCGCTTACAGAGGACCGGGGGGTTCGATCCCCAGCACCCACATGGCGGCTGAGAACCGTCTGAAGCTCCAATTCCAGGAGAACTCCAGTTCCAGGGGAATCCGAGACCCTCTTCTGAACTCCGCGACGTTGCACGACACGGGTGCACAAACCTACATGCAGACAGTACATTCATACACATACAGAAATAAATAAAATTAATAAAAAAAATTAAAAAAAATAAAATAAAATAAGTTCTGCATGTTGGAGTACTACCATATAAAGTATCTTCTCCCTTTTATTACACAGCTTTCTAAATCACCTGCCTCTGAGCATGGTCTTCTTCAAGCATAGATCAGGACTTTGTCTTAGAATATTCTAGATCTGTTCTCTGGCCCCTTTCCTTTTTTTTTTTTTTTTTTTAAGACAGGGTCTCCCTGTAGCCCCAGCTGACCTGGAACTCACTCTGTAAACCAGGCTGGCCTTGAACTCACAGAGATCCGCCTGCCTCTGCCTCCCAAGTGCTAGGAGTAAAGGCCCGTGCCACTACATCCAGCTTAAAGACAGTTCTTAGCAGCCATATGGGTGCTGGGAATTGAACCCCAGTCCTCTGCAAGAGCAATTGGCGCTCTTAACTGCTGAGTCATCTCTCTAGGCCTTCCTGTTTTTCTTGCTTAGAGTCTGCTATTAGTCCTTTCTCCATGCTCCTTCAGCTTCTACAAGACTGTCTTTACAGTGTTTTCCACCATTGGAGCTTTCCTCCCCATCATTTCGACCTGGTTAGCTTTGAAAGGCCTTCCCCACCCACTGCCTGGAGTAGATCCTTGTGGCTGTGTTACTCATCTCAGCCTGTTTTGTTGTTTTTCTTATGGTGCTTACCACAATTTGTAATTGCTCTTGTTACCCCAAACAATGTAAGATCCATGCAAAAATTTGAACCATGTGTACTGGTGCACTGTGTCCTTATCTCCATTATAAGGTAAAGGTAATTTGAAAACAATATTGCATTCTAAAATCTTATATTGTGCATTTCATAAGACATTTTCATGTTTCAAAAAAATCTATGAAAAGCACCAAGTTATCTCTATTTCTAAAAAAGTGTTTACAATGTTAATTAATTGTTGCTTTTTTGTTGTTTCTAATATTGTGCGGAACAGGATGCGGAAAATGCCATTCAGCAGATGGGTGGCCAGTGGCTTGGTGGAAGACAAATCAGAACTAACTGGGCAACCCGAAAGCCTCCCGCTCCAAAGAGTACATATGAGTGTAGGTGCATTGAAGGAGAAGAAAAGAAATGTGGAATTTTGGAGAAAAAAATACACTAGATTTTAAATGTTAGAGCTGTTGCCGGAGACTTATTGCAGAAATAGATGAGAAGCAAATCAAGACTACTGTTCAAAAATGTACTTAGTATTCATTTTTGTAATTTTAAATAATTATATTATCTCTAATGTCAAGTCTCCTATTAGAGAATAGGGGGTGATTTTGTATGTGTGTTCTTGGGGGAGGCTTAATTCTAAACTGAAATGTAATATGTGTTTTATAGGCATTTTGATCAAGGAAAACATTGCCAATATAGTAGTATAGTTAATTTAGCTTTACTTCTTCTGAACATATGTAATGAACTGAAGATACAAAACATTTTCTCTCACCAGCAAACACCAAGCAGCTGTCATATGATGAGGTTGTCAGTCAGTCGAGCCCCAGCAACTGTACTGTATACTGTGGAGGAGTGACGTCGGGACTGACAGGTATAGGAGTTGGCCTGTGTGGCATCTTCAAACTAACTTCTAAACTGAAAGCTTTGTATTTATTGGTTTTTAAATACTGTGATTTCTTTTGTTGATTTCTTTTGTTTTTTTGTGTTGTTGTTTTTTTTTTGTCTCACAGAACAATTAATGCGTCAGACTTTTTCACCATTTGGACAAATAATGGAAATTCGAGTCTTCCCAGATAAAGGATATTCATTTGTTCGGTAGGGATAGTTCCTTTCAAAGCTTTTTTTTTCCCACCTCAGAAATAATTTTTGAACATTTATCATAATGGTTTTCTTAAGAATTTTAATTAGCTTGATTCCTTGAGCCACCAGCTCAAATTTCACCTGAGCAGCACTCTTGAGACCCAAGTGATAGAATAACTCTAGCATGTAGCTATTTTCTGATCTATTTTTCTTTATCTTTTTTTTTTTTTTTTTTTTNCATTCCCCAGCCAACAAGAGAACGCCAAACCTGAACCCTCATTAGCATGTCCGCTGACTTCCGTATATTGTGCATACCGCTTACAGACCAATGAGAGACCGCCACGGTGCTCGCACCCTAGCAGGAGGCGGGGTTGAGGGAAGAGATTATTAGTAGGGGACACGGGAACGAGAAGAAGAGATGATGATGATGTAAGAGTTGCCTGAGGGCTGGAGAGATAGCCTAGCGGTTAAGAGCACCGACGCTCTTGCAGAGGACCCGGGTTCGATCCCCAGCACCCACATGGCGGCTAGGAACCGTCTGTAACTCCAATTCCAGGAGAACTCCAGTTCCAGGGGAATCCGAGACCCTCTTCTGACCTCCGCGGCATTGCACGACACGGGTGCACAGACCTGCATGCAGACAGTACATTCATACACATACAAAAATAAAAAAAAATAAATAAATAAAACAGGTTTTTCTATGCTGGGTGTGGTCATGCAGATTTGTAATCCCAGCACATGGGAGGTTGAGGCAACAGGATTAGGAGTTCTTGATCATCCTTATCTTAATGAGGGAATTTAAGGCAAACCTGGACTACATAAAACCCTGTCTTGGAAAACAAAAACAAAAAAACAAGGGACTTGTGAGAAGGCTCAGAGGTTAAGAGTGCTGGCTGCTTTTCCAGAAGACCCAAGTTCAGTTCCCACCACCTATATCAGATGGTCACTCCAGGGAATCAGATGCTCTCTTCTGGCCTCCACGAGGGACCCACTCACACACTGGCCATCACAGACATAAACTACAAAACACATCTTTAAAAAACCCACAAAAACACTCCACAGCTTTAAGACCTTTGGGAAGGGGAATATGCCACTTTATTGGGATTTGTGGTGGGTGCATTGGTGGGGATTGTTTCAGAACTTCCTGCTTTTCTCAAATTTTCTTTGTCTTTTTAATTTTCTTTCCTTCAAATGATGGTCAAATTTATTATCTTTGACTTTTAAAAGTAGGTCGTATTCATAACTTTTTAAAATAATTTATATTTGTGATTCTTAATATTGTTTCCAATAGGTTCAATTCTCATGAAAGTGCAGCACATGCAATTGTTTCTGTTAACGGTACTACCATTGAAGGGCATGTGGTGAAATGCTATTGGGGCAAAGAAACTCTTGATATGATAAATCCTGTGCAACAGGTGAGAGGGTCCTTGACCTTGGGATGTAATTGCTGGGCCAGTAATGAGGTTACTTTAAAAATGAAGCTTGTTAATAAGTTTATAGCTCAATTCATAGTACATAAGGGCTCTTCCTACATGTATTATAGTTCCGGAGTGGTGTGTCATGGATTGCAGTGGTCACATGATGAGTGTAACCGCCTCAGTTGACTCATGCTCACACAGTGGATTTTAAAATGCTCCGCCAAACCTAACAGGGTATTAAATCTTTTTCTAATACTTGGTAGATTTATTCACCTTGATTTGGAGAACTCACAAGCATGCTTGACCCAACTGAATAAAAAAATAATAAAGCTACAAATATATGTAGGGCCTTTCTTAGTATTGCTGCTTTTCTTTTCCTAGGCAACATTAGTCGTTCACTCTGATTCCCACAAAGATTTGTGTGAGGAAGGTAAATGAATGGAGCATAGAGGTGGAGTGAAAAAATCCTAGACTACACATGTAGAATTCTTAAGTAAACTGAGTATCGGAATCAAGTTATCTTTAAGATCCCAGTCTAGAGGAAACAATCATGTGGGTAGATTACCAAACAATAAGTTTAATATTTATCATTGGGGACCAGGTGTGGTGACTCACACCTTCAGTCCCAGCACTCAGGAGGCAAGCTCAGCCTGGTCTACATAGTGAGTTCCAGACCAGCTGGGGTAACAGGGAGACTGTTGGGAAAAAAAGAAACAAACAAAAAAGAACCAAATACATTTATCATTAGGCCATTGCCTGAGACTACTGTTTAGACTGTCTTGTAGTTACAGCAGTGTAATGGCATTTTTTTCTTAGCAGTCTTTTGTGTGTGTGGTGTTGGAGATCAAATCCAGGCCTCAAACATACTTAGTAAGCATTCATTCTACCACTGAGCTAAATTCCCTACTCTATCCAGTTGTGTTATTTCAGTTGTGATTATGGTCCTGTGTTTTTGGCTAAGTATGGTATATTAAGACTATATATCAAATAACTTCATGTTATTCTAAATTATCTGTTGTAATTTGTTTGATAGCAAAATCAAATTGGATATCCACCAGCATATGGCCAGTGGGGCCAGTGGTATGGAAACGCACAGCAGATTGGCCAGTATATGCCCAATGGCTGGCAGGTTCCTGCCTACGGAATGTACGGCCAGGCGTGGAGTCAGCAGGGATTCAAGTAAGCATGTTTGTTCTTCTCCTTTCTCAACCTTGGAAAATGTCAAAAAGAAACTTTTGAGTAATGAGTAAATACTGTGGCCCTGGTATTAAGGTAGGCATAACTATAGCCTGAGGAGCTTTAAAATACTTGTTAGTTTTTCTTTTATGTGTATAAGTATATTGCCTGCATGTATATAAGTGCACCCATATTGTTCAGTGCCCTTGGAAGTCAGAAGACTGCATTGGTTCCCCTGGAACTGGAGATAGTTGTTAACTGCTGTGTGGATGCTGGGAATCAAACCCAAGTCCTCTGCAAGAGCAGCAAGTGCTCTCAAGTACTAAGCCACCTCTCCAGCCCCTTAAATTTATACTCTTTTTTTTTTTTTTTTTTTTTTTTTTTTTGTTCAATTCCAGCCTGGTCGACAGAGTTGAGTTTTCCAGGACAGCTGGGGAGACAGGGAGACCCTGGCTGGAAAGAACCAAAAAAA
>VZQC01014518.1:1487178-1509476 GCA_009823505.1 Rhizomys pruinosus
TGTGTGTGTGTGTGTGTGTGTGCATGCCTGGAGTACCATGGAGGTCAGAGAATGATTTGTGTGAATTAATTCTCTCCTTTCTCTATGAGAGCCCTGAGTATTAAACTCGGGTTGTCAGGTGTTGCAGCAAGTGCCTTTACCCCCTGAGCCATCTCACCAGCCCTTGTTTTTGTTTTCTGAAACAAGGTTTTATAGCTCAGGGTGGCCTTTAATTTGATTTGAAGATGACTTTGAACTCCTGACCTTCCTTATTCTACCTCCCAAGTGCTGGCATTACAGGGGTTCAGCACCATGCCCGGCTTCATGCCCAGCTCCATGCCCACATTGAATGAACTGTGTAGTGAGCAGTGCTTAACAGTGTGAGCTTTTCATGTTATAGTAGTCATGTAAAATATTTGGTCACTCTGGGGCTGGAGAGATGGCTCAATGGTTAAGAGCGCCGACTGCTCTTGCAGAGGACTCCGGTTCAATTCTCCCCACCCACATGGCGGCTAAAGAACTGTCTTTAAGGGGCTGGAGAGATGGCCTAGCGGTTGAGTGCCGACTGCTCTTACAGAGGACCCAGGTTCGATCCCCAGCACCCACATGGCGGCTGAGAACCGTCTGAAACTCCAATTCCAGGAGAACTCCAGTTCCAAGGGAATCCGACACCTTCTTCTGACCTCCGCGGCATTGCACGACACGGGTGCACAAACCTGCATGCAGACAGTACATTCATACACATACAGAAATAAATAAAAAATAAAAAAAAAATAAAAAAAAAAGAACTGTCTTTAAGCTGGACATCATGGTGCATGCCTTTAATCCCAATATTCAGGAGGCAAAGGCAGGCAGATCTCTGTGAGTTCAAGGCCAGCCTGGTCTACAGAGTGAGTTCCAGGCCAACTGGGGCTACAGGGAGACCCTGTCTCAAAAAAAAAAAAAAAATGTAGTCAGTCTTGGTTAGATACACTTTTTTTTTTAATCCAAGGAGACAGAATCCCTCCTCCACATGACTTTTAACCACCAGGAGACCACCTTTCTCTCTATTCTTAGCTCCTCTGTCAAAGAATTGGGGTTTTGCCAAAAGGCTACTATAAGATGTTCCCTTTCCCAGAATGTTGTTGTAGTCCCTCAGTTGAACCACCTAGGCGCTGGCTCAGCCTGTCTTTTCACCAGCATTACTTGTATCTGCTCACTGACCAAGGTCCATAGTTTATCAAGGTCAGTTGAGTGGTAGCTTTGGATCCTCAGTAGGTGGTATTGCCTCATACCGACTTTCCTAAGACGAGTGTCCCAGAGGCCAACTTTGTCATAGTTGATCCTGTGGTGATCCAGGACTCCAGCATTAGCCTGTCCTTGTAGTATTTCTGGTGTCCTGCACTACAGCCCTGGCTATGCCCACATGGCCCTGAAGTTTCCTCAGTCTGATGGGATGTGAGCATACAGAATGCAGGGACCCAAGCCTCCTTTGAATCCTGAAATTATGCCAGTTTACCAACATTTCTAAAGCACACTGGAATTAAAAGTACTTAAGCTAGGCATGGTGGCGCATGCCTTTAATCCTAGCACTGGGGAGGCAGAGGCAGGCGGATCTTTGTGAGTTCAAGGCCAGCCTGGTCTACAGAGCGGATTCCAGGACAGCCGGGGCTACAGGGAGACCCTGTCTCGAAAAGACCTAAATAAATAAATAAATAAATAAATAAATAAATAAATAAATAAAAGTACTTAATAGCAAGATGTATACTATATGAAAATATCAGAGAATAATCATATTTTTTCAAAAGTACCTTGGGGCCAGGTGTGGTGGTGCATACCTTTAATCCCTGCACTTGAAATACAGAGTCAGGCAAATTTCTGTGAGATTGAGGCCAGCCTGGTCTTCAGAGAGAGTTCCTGGCCAGCTGGGGTTATAGGGAGACCCTGTCTGGGATTACAAGGAGACCTTGTGTGGGGGTTACGGGAAGACCTAGTCTCAAGAAACAAGTAGGTTTTTTAAAAATATATAGATATATAGATAGATATATACAGTAAAAAAAACAGTATTTATAATGATGAAAAACTTAAGCATTAATGTGTGCTAATGATTGCTTTAATTTCTTCCTTGAGTGTTAAAGACAGTTCTCATTATTCATTGTGAACCACATTTCTTTCAGGGAGTAGCTTGCTCATTGTGCATCCAGGCTATATGGAAGGGCAGTTTTTTGAGGTGGAAGATAGGTTTTTCTGAGTTCAAAGGGAATGAATGTTTATAGATGAAAAATATTTTTTAACTGTAACTCCTAGACAAATGAAATCACTCCGATAGATGCGTAGGGATGCTTGTAAGAGATCTATTTTTGCCTATCTTCCTTGACCTAATAGTTTTTCTTATCTTTGAGTTGAAGAAAAAGTAGGTTCCCATGTGTTTATTTGTTCTTTGTCTGACATTGTTATAACCACAGATCTCTGCTTTTTGCACATTCTTTAACAGTCAGACCCAGTCTTCCGCACCATGGATAGGACCCAATTACAGCGTGCAGCCACCTCAAGGCCAGAATGGCAGCATGCTGCCTAATCAACCTACCGGGTATCGAGTGGCTGGGTATGAAACCCAGTGAGAAAGGACCCCTGATGGAAGCCAGTGGCTGGAGGCTACAGGGAGGGCAGGAAAGCAGTTGTTTACTTAAAGATTTATCAAATCAGTCAGTACAAATGTCAGATACAACGTATTTATTTAAAAGATTCATTTTTTAGAGCCGGGCGTGGTGGCGCACGCCTTTAATCCTAGCACTTGGGAGGCAGAGGCAGGTGGATCTTTGTGAGTTCAAGGCCAGCCTGGTCTACAGAGTGAGTTCCAGGACAGCTGGGGCTACAGGGAGACCCTGTCTCAAAAAGACCAAAAAAAAAAAAGTCATTTTTTAATCATGAATTACTTTTCATCCACATTGTTTGCAAAAGGAACACGATTGTGGATGCCTGCCAGTTTTTGCCTTCATTATCTTTTTTGATAAAGTTTCTCAGATCCTTGTTTCAAGTACAAATGCAGGGATTGCTGCCACTTTTTAAAAATTAAGAGGCAGAAAATTGCACAATGTTGAACTTTTTTCCACTAAAGTAGTGTGCAGTTTTAGTTCGAATTCCTGATATGATTTAAGACATGTAATATAAAGATGTAAAAGCAAAAAGAAAAGCCAAACTTGTGCAAAGTCTTGAAGTTCTTTGTAACCTTCAGCTTATGCACAATTCTGTTTTAGTTTAAAAAATAGGCATTGTTTGAGCTATACCATTTCCACTGTTACCCTTTGGAATTTTAAAATATAAATTATTAGTTTATATCATTTTGTATCTACATTTTTTCACAAATTTGTCCTGCCTTATTAAAGTTCTGTAAAATATTCTTAAATGGGGAAAAAAATGATGTTCACTTAGATTGAAAACTTTTCTCAGATGGACTGATAATTGCATTCATCTTGTTTTTATATGAGAAGGTGCCTCAAGGATTCTCTATTGGATTTGTTTAATAGGATTTTTATCTTCTGTGATAAACTTTGCTGTGTTCCAGGAACTGTAAAAACAATAACTTGTTACTAAAGAAAATCTCTGAAATGTGATAAGGTCTTACGCCAAGTCAGTTTCATGTGTCATCTTCCACATTTCTGTATTATTTCATTTTGTAAGATGTTTCAGAAGGTAATATTTTGCACAGTTAGTAAACTTTGTATGTCATTTCTTCCCTAAAGGTATCATGCAGAGTTGACATGAGACAGGCTTTATGTTTGCATGTGAATATCAAATACACACTTGGGTAGTCTTTGAATACAAACTCATCTGCTCTTGTTTTTCAAGAATTTTGAGACAAAAAGTTGTATGTTAAGGAATATATTAAGTTGATGTTTTCTAGTTAGATTTACTTCAAAAGAGTAAATCAATTTAATATGTACAAATGATATCTGTGAAACTGTAGAATATTCTTATGTCAGGCTTGGGATTCATTGTGAACTCCAAAATTAGCCTGAAGGACCAGCCGGGCAAAGCATTTTCTTAATGTTCAGAGGCCAAAAGATAGACAAGCAAACCCCCTTTAGATCCTACCTCCTTCAACAGCCTTCGAAGAAGAGACTCCTCAGTGCCATCCTCTTCAGTCTTTGGTCCCTGAGTTTTTGGGATTCCCACTTCATTATTTTTAGGGTGGCTCTGAGCTTTAGGAGGTTTAATCTTTGATGGCATTGTTCTAGCTTTGGGATTTCTAGTACATTTCAGAGTCTCTTGATTTGGTTTGACTTCATTGAGGACCACAGCCTCCTCCTAGACACAGAGGAAGAGTCTCCTGTATATTGTATTTTGAGACCTTCAAAGAAGGAACAGAGCAGGCCTGTAAATCATAGGAGCTTCCCGGCCTGCATCTTCCAGTAGGAGCAAGTGACTCAGCTGGTTTCTAAGCCAATACCCTTGAAAACCAGAGCCCAGGACAGACAGCACTAAGTGTATAACTCTCTGGAGCTCAATCCTATGCAGTTGTACTGATGTTTCATTAAGTCACTGTGTATTTTTAAGTACTGATACATTAAAATTTGCTTTATGAAAGACGAGTAAATTTTTTTAAATACTTGGAAATTTTATTTCCTTGTTAAAAGTCTACAGATCAGGGCAGGGAACTCAAAATAGCTTAAATGAAAGTTTTAAAAACACACACATCAGGAAGCTATTTTTAGATTCTCTGGCTTTAGCACCGTTGTTATTTTTCTCTTATTATAAAAATACTTTATTTCCTGTACATCTCACAGGTTACAGGATCATTTGGGCATAAGTAATTTAATCTGAGCAAAAGTATAGTTTCTCTTTCATTTTGACTGTTTCAAGTAATAACAGCTTTCATTAGCCAGTGTATTTTCTTATTGCACAGATCTTAAGATGTGCACTGATGTGTTGTTGGAGAGACTGTGGTGCAGTGTACCTGTGGAGAAGGTCACTGCTGGAAAGATGGACATTTCAGGAACATTGCTAACTTTGGTTTCAATTTCAGTGTTCAATATTTAAAGATTTTTCATCCTAAAAATATCCTGGTATAAGTATCAGGTAAGAAAATTAAAGTTCTTAAAGTGAACTTCTCTGCAATATGCATTCGAGTTTTACTCTCTGGTACTGTAAAGAACTTGAAGTGATTCACTCTTAGTGGGTCATGAATCCAGTATTCTTTACCCTGACTGTTTGGATAATTAAAGTTCCTTTATGTTTTCTATAACTCGTGGGATCTTCTTGCAGTGGTTATTGTGTATGAGATTTTTTTTTTTTAATGTAGGCATGTTATAATCACTCAGATATTTCTTACAGTCCTTTCATCTTACCCAGAAGCCATGGTCTGTGTACATTCCTGTTTAACTCACCAAGGACCTGCACTCCACAAGCCAGCTCATTATGAAGCCAGGTTTTGGTCTTCTTGCTGAAAATGGGGCTCACGTTCTAGTTTTCATTCTTTTGTTTCACCACTGTGCTCATCTTCCTTTTAGATGTGTTCTAGAGTTGTTTCATTTTCAAAGGAAACAAATTTATTAGTGTTATAGGTGCTCCTGAAGTTTTGGTTCAGTTGGAGAAACAGAATGTGTTTATAGGAAATTTTAAAATCCAAGCCTTTTTAATTAATGATGTTTGCTAAAAACTATTATTTCTTCAACCAGCAAGATGACTCAATAGGTAAAGATGCTTACCACCAAGTCAATAACCTGAGTTCAGATTCCCAGAATCCACATGGTGGAAGGTGAGAACGGACTCTTGAAAGTTGTCCTCTTACCTACACACACACACACACACACACACACACACACACACACAATGGCCACATAAATATTAAAATTTATTATTTATTTAACGAGGGCTGTTAGATTTTATCACAATCACTGCAGTTTGGTTTCATTTTTCTTTTGTGTGTGTTTTCCTGTATGTGCAGCCAAGCATGTGCCCCAGAGGCCAGAAGAGGGCATCCGCTCTCCTGGAACTGCAGTTACCGATGACGTTTAGTTGCCATGTAGGTGCTAGTTACCAAACCCAGGTCATCTGGAAGAATAGCTAGTGGTCTTAACCACTGAGCCATCTCTCCAGCCTCAAAATTTCAGTCTTCATAGAATGAAACAGTGTGTTACAGTTGAATAGGACTTTTCCCCCTTCACTCTGAGGCCTCAGTCATATGAAAATGTATGGTAAAGGACACCTGCTTTTTAGCCAGTTTTTTTGGCACATGCTTGCAAGCCAGCATTTAGGAAGCTGAGGCAAGAGGGATGGCAGTGAGTTCCAGACCTGCCTGAGCTACATCATAAGACTTTGTCTCTAAAACAACCATGCTAGGTATGATAGCATATGCCTTTAATCTCAGCACTTGAGAACCAGAGGCAGGTGGATCTTTGTAAGATCTAGACCAGTCTTGTCTACATAGCAAGTTCAGGGTAGCTGGGTTTACTTGGGGACCCTGTCTCAAAAACAACAAACAAATAAGACAAAAAGAAGGGGGAGGGGACTATAACATTTTCAGATAACTATATTCAGGGACTGAAAAAATGGCTCAGCAGTTAAGAGCACTGGCTAATCTTACAGAAGACCAGGGTTCGTTTCCCAGCACCCACATGGCAGCTAATAACTCTCTGTAACTCCAGTTCCAGGGGAATCCAACGCCCTCTTCTGACCATTGTGGGCATTGCATGAGATGAGTGCACTTGCATATATGCAGGCAAAACACTCATGTACAAAATAAAAATAAATAAAAATTAAAAAAAAAACAAAGATATGGTATTCAAGAAATTAAGGCAGAGGGGCTGGAGAGGTCGCTCAGTGGTTAAAAGCACTGAAACTGTTCTTACAACCCAGGTTCAGTTCCCAGCGCCCACATGATGGCTCACAACCATCTGTAACTCTAATTCCAGGGGATCCAACACCCTCTTCTGGTGTCAGCAATGTTGTATGCAAGGTGTACTTGTACTTATATATTTATACAAGAAAGACTCGGGGCTGGAGAGATGACCTAGTGGTTAAGAGTGCCAACTGCTCTTGCAGAGGACCCGGGTTCGATCCCCAGCACCCACATGGCGGCTAAGAACCGTCTTTGACTCCAGTTCCAGGGGAATCCGAGACTCTCTTCTGACCTCCGCGGCATTGCACCCATGCAGACCCATTCATACACATAAAAAAAAAATAAGAAAATAAAATGAAAAAAAATAGTTTATGCATAATATTGGGGCTGGAGAGATGGCCTAGCGGTTAAGAGCGCCGACTGCTCTTGCAGAGGACCCGGGTTCGATCCCCAGCACCCACATGGCGGCTAAGAACCGTCTTTGACTCCAGTTCCAGGGGAATCCGAGACTCTCTTCTGACCTCCGCGGCATTGCATGACACGGGTGCACAAACCTGCATGCAGACAGTACATTCATACACATTAAAAAAGATAAATTTAATAATAAATTTTATTTATTATTTATAAATAAATAATAAATAATAAATTCTCCATCCTCCCCCCCCAAAAGGACAAATTATTGATATTGAAAGTCAGAAGTCAAGTATAAGGAAAAAAATAAGTTGAATCAACTACAGCGGTCAGTTTCAGGGAAGAGAATTGGAGGAAAGTAGAGACATGGGTAGACTTTATTCTGACTGTACTGTTATGAATTAGCACAATGCTAAAAACCCATACCACTGTGAAATTTACACCATAGAAACAAGGTAGAATAATACTAACATTAGAGCCCTAACAGTAACTCTGAAAACCAGGGCTCATTAACTTATGCAATTAAAAGTACAAATTCTGCCAGACGTGGTAGCTTTTAATTCCAACACTTAGAAGGGAGAGGCAGGTAGATATCTCAGAATGAGACCAGCCTTGTCTAATCAGCAACTTCTCTGAAAGACAGGGCTGCAGGGAGACCTGTCTGAAACAAACACACAAACAAAACTGCACAAATTATATGTCCAGTCTTCCTGTGATGGGGACGGGAATAGAGAGGCACGATTATCTTTTCATGTATTGCTTCTCAAAAAGCTACTTACAGCAAATAGGCTCAGGATATAGCTCAATGGTAAGGCCATCTCTAGACAAGAGCAACAAAAATAACAAATTAGCTGGGCTGCTGGTTATTATGTGCTTGGTTCCAACTGCTTAGAACACTGAAGTAGTAGGGTCTTTGGAGCCCAAGAATTTTAGACCAGCCTGGACCCTGTATCAATAAAATAAAGGCTAGTATCACAGCTCAGTGGTAGAGTGCTTACATGGCACATGCAGTCCCCTAGATTCTCTCCCAGCACCACAAAAAATAAATGGTGGTGTTTATCTGTAATCTCAGCACTCAAGAAGCTGAAGCAGGAGAATCACATAGAGTTCTCATTCCTGTTCAAAAATTAAGCAACAAAAGAAATGGACTTGTTTTGGAAGGGAGTATTCACCATCTTTCATTCCTATACTTGTAGGGACTTGCTACATTGAGATGGATTTCTCAAAAAGCAGTGAAAGTGCCCTTCAGTCCTCGCATAACTCTAAGGTGCCCTTGGAAGTTACTCAAAGTTCTGATTCCCATCACTGAGGTGCTTTCCCACTTGGTTGATTACAGTACGGTACAGAATTTAAAAAGCAGAGGCTTGGGTTGCAGAGATAGCTCAGCAGTTAAGAGCATTTGCTTTTCTTGCAGAAAACAAACCAAGTTCAATTCTCGGCATCCACATGAGCAGCTCACAATTGCCAGTAATCCAGTTCCAGAGGATCCAGTGCCCTATTCTAGCCACCATGGACACTGCACTTGTGGATATACATACAGAAAGAGAAGATATGCATCATTTAAAAAATAATAATAGTTTGGGACTGGAGAGATGGCTTAGAGGTTAAGAGAACCTACAGGTCTTCTAGAGGACCCAAGATCAATTTCTTCCAACCACACCAGGCAGCTCACAACCACCTGAAACTCTAGCTCCAGGGGATCCAACACCTCTGACCATGGTGAATATCCTCACACACATCCAAACACATATATGTGTACATAATTTAAAATAATCAAAATTTAGCCGGGCGTGGTGGCACATGCCTTTAATCCTAGCACTTGGGAGGCAGAGGCTGGCAGATCTTTGTGAGTTCAAGGCCAACCTGGTCTACAGAGCGAGTTCCAAGACAGCTGGGGCTACCAGGAGACCTTGTCTCAGAAAAAAAAATAATACTAATAATAAAAACTTTAAAACAGTTTATGAGCTGAGTGTGGTAGTTATGTGCCTTTAATCCCAGCACTCCTCAGGCAGAGGCAGAGGCAGGTGGATCTCTATAAGATTAAGGCCATTTCTGGTCTACATAATGAGTTCTAGACGAGTTGGGAGTATAGGGAGACCATGTTTCGAACTTTGGGGCCTGGAGAGACGGTTCAGTTGCTAAGAGGACTAGCTGCTCTTTCAGAAGACCCGGGTTTGAATCCCAGCACCCACATGGCAGCTAACAACTGACACTCTTTTCTTCCCTGTGCAGGTGTTGCACAACACAGGTACACTTACATATTTGTAGGCATAACACTCACATAAAGTTGAAAAAATATGGACTAGCTGGGCGTGGTGGCGCACGCCTTTAATCCTAGCACTTGGGAGGCAGAGGCAGGTGGATCTTTGTGAGTTCAAGGCCAACCTGGTCTACAGAGTGAATTCCAGGACAGCTGGGGCTACAGGGAGACCCTGTCTCGAAAAGACAAAAAAAAAAAAAAAAAATGGACTTTGCAATTTTCTGAAATCCACAGGGTAAGTAGGTAAGTAGGTGGTCTTTGTATCTTTCCTTTTTTCTGTTTTTTTGTTTGTTTTCCGTTGTTTTGTTTTGTTTGTGTTGTATTTTTTGTAGAAGGTATTCTCTAGGAGTCAGGCGTGGTAGCGCTTGCCTTTGATCTCAGCCCTTGGGAAGCAGAGGCCATCAGATCTCTGTGAATTCAAGGCCAGCTGGGGCTACAGGGAGACCCTATCTCAAAAAGGGAAAAAAAATCATATGGTGATTTGAACATCTTCAGGGAAGTAGCAGAGGCAAAGTGCACTGTAGTGGCTTAAAAGGACAGTCTGCCAGGGAAAACTGCCTGTCTGCTTCCCTTGGCTGTGGAGGGAAGGAAAAGGAAGAAGCAATAGTTTAAGAAAAATGGATATAGCTGAGCATGGTGGCGCACGCCTTTAATCTCAGCACTCGGGAGGCAGAAGCAGGCGGATCTCTTGAGTTCAAGACCAGCCTGGTCTACAGTTTGAGTTCCAGGACAGCTGGAGGAACAGGGAGAGCCCTCGTCCATTCTCAAAAAAAAAAAAGATATAATCAACTGTAAAAAAATAAAAGTAAATGACAGTCCTACAGAGGGAACGACCATGGAGGAGAGCTTGCCTAGCACATTCGAGGGCCTGGGTGCGTGCACATACTTATACAGAGTCAATAATTTGGAAATAAAGATTCAGTATGGAGCTCTTTTATATATAAAAGTAATTTGGGGCCGGGCGTGGTGGCGCACGCCTTTAACCTAGCACTTGGGGCAAGAGGCAGGTGGATCTCTGTGAGGTAAGCCATATCTGTCTACAGTGTGAGTTCCAGGCACAGCTGGAGCATACAGTGAGACCCTGTCTCAAAAAGGAAAAAAAAAAAAAAAAAAACAAAAAAGTAATTGGGGCTGGAGAGATGGGCCTAGAGGTTAAGAGCGCCGACCGCTCTTACAGAGGACCCGGGTTCGATCCCCAGCACCCACATGGCGGACGAGAACCGTCTGAAACTCCAATTCCAGGAGAACTCCAGTTCCAGGGGAATCTGAGACCCTCTTCTGACCTCCGCGGCATTGCACGACACAGGTGCACAAACTTGCATGCAGACAGTACATTCATACACATACAGAAATAAAGTTAAATAAAAAAAAAAGATGCATAAAAGTAATTTGACCTATGTTTATTTAATTCATGTGTTTACCATTGTGGTGCTGCACACTGTATTCCCAGCATTCAGGAAAGTGAGGCAGGAGGACCTGAAGTTCAACTCCAGCCTGGGCTACATAGTAAAACATGGTCTTAAAGCGAAATCAAATGCATGTATTTTGCACAATTATATACTGTTTCTTAGGGTACTTAGAAATTGACTAGTCAGCCGGGCGTGGTGGCACATGCCTTTAATCCTAACACTTGGGAGGCAGAGGCAGGCAGATCTTTGTGAGTTCAAGGCCAGCCTGGTCTACATAGTTCCAGGACAGCCAGAGCTAAAGGGCTACAGGGAGACCCTGTCTCAAAAAGACAAAAAGAAAAGAAAAGAAATTGACTAGTAGAACCAGGTGGAGCACAAGCTTCTACTACGCAGTTCCTCAGAAGACTGAGGTAGGAGAGTCACTTGAGTTATGATTTGAGACCAATCTGGGCAACATAGCAAGACTGCTTTAAGAGGGTTTATTGAAACAGGCCTGTAGACCTAGCATTGGAAGAATGAAGAGTAGAGCAGAGGGAGGGGATCGGGATCACTGCAAGGCCACCCAGGGACACATAGTGAGACCCTGAAGAAAAAAAAGGAGGTGAAATTGAATGGTAGATTTAGGAATGTGAACGAGAGGCTGGAAGATATGGTTCAGTGGTTAAGAGCACTGGCAGCTCTTGCAGAGGACCCAGGTTCAGTTACCAGCACTCACATGGCAGCTAACAACTGTAACTCTCAATTCCAGGGAACCCATGGCCTTGTCTGGCCTACACTTATAAACATGCAGGCAAAACACCCATACACATGAAAACAAATTTTAATATGTGAATTTTAAAGTTTTATTTGGGGGGCTGGAGAGTTGGCTCTGGTTAAGAGCACTGACTGCTCTTGCAGAGGACCTGGATTCAATTTCCAGCACCTACATGGCTGGCAGCTAACAACTGTCCTAACTCTGGTTCCAGGGTATCTGATGCCTTCTGCCCTCCCCGGGCATTGCACAACATGGGTACACTTACATACATGCAGGCAATATATTCATACACATAAAAATAACAAAACATTTTTTTATTTTTTTTAAACATTTTTTATTTTATGTGAATGAGTGTATTGCCTACATGTATGCGAGTGCACCTGTCATGCAACACTGTGGAAATCAGAGAGGGCATCAGATTCCCCCTGAATTTAAGGACAGTTCTTAGCCACCATATTGGTACTGAGAATCAAACCCAGGTCTTCTGCAAAAGTAGTCAGTGCTCTTGACCACTGAGCTATCTCTCTAGCTCACTTTTAAGAAAATGCTGATTTTATTTTATTTTAGTCTCTTTGAGACAGGGTCTCCCTGTAGCTCCAGCTGGCCTGGAATTCAATATGTAGACTAGGCTGGCCTGGAACTCACATAGAACTGCCTGCCTCTGCCTTCTGAGTGCTGAGATTAAAGACATGCACCACCATGCCCGGTGAAAATACTGATCTTAAAAGAAGATGGGAAGGTAAAAAAGAAGCTGAAGAATTATTACTACCAGTTGGCAGAAGTCAAAGAACTATGAACACCTGCTTTACTGTACACAGAAATTCTTTTCGCATTTTTAGCCCTGATAATGGTGAAGGGCTATCTGTTGTATAGAAGCAGCTTTAACATTCATGGTCTCTGCGGTCTAACCAGATGCTTGTAGCACCTCTTCCCATTGAGAAGCTGATAGATGCTAATTCAGCATGGAAAAGTTCTGCTTTTTAGAAGGCAATTGTCCAGACCATCCATCATCCAAGGTGAAGGGCAGGGGAACTTCTGAAAAAAGTGTGTTCCTCTCCTTCCAGTTTATGAAATTACGAAATTTCATCTCTGAAAATTCCACTTCTCTTACAACTAAGAGGAGAGTAAATTTGTCAAAAGTCGAACAGTCTGCCCCCAGCGCCACCACTAGTAAGTGGTCAGGTTAAGGCCAGGGTGCAGAAGACCTCATTCCAGAATTTTCCAGCACACAGCGTCCCTGAAGATAGCTGGAGATAGCTGCAAATCACCGAATAACTTTATTATGTGGGACTAAATGATTCCGAGGAATGCATATACAGAAAACCTATTTTGGCTCATTACAAGGGGGGAAACGTTCAAGTAATAATGCCAGGGGAGAAAAAGATATCCATGCAAGCGAAAGAACAAGACCTCTAAACGAACATGAAGTCACAGTTGCAGCTTCTAAAATAAGGTATTTCGAGCAAATTTTGCTTCCATTTCTAGTGGCACTCTACTCGATAGAGTTGTCCTGGCCAGTAGTCATGACCACCAGGAAGACTGGGCAGGTGACAGCTGCCAGTTTACGCAGCTTCTGCTTCCTTACAGCATCTGAGAAATTAGATACTACAACTCCCATCATGCCACGCAAGCAGAGGTAGGCAGGCTCTGGCCGCGCGTGGGCGGCTCTGACCAATAACGACTGTCGTTACAGCGAACAGTTTGGCCTCGTTTGTAAAAGTCCGCTGCAGGCTAAGAGAGACGCAGCGAGGGCGGTCGCCGGCAAGGGGATCCTGGGGGCGCGGGGCAGGTAAGGGGATGCTGTGCGCGAGGCCAGGCAGCGGGGGAATGGGGTGGGGCTGGGATCGAGATGGAGAGCGTGAACTGGGAACTGTGTGCCACGGCAGCAATGCTTCTGCTTGGGCCTTACTTAGTACCGGAAGTTGGCATGGCACGAAGGACTCTGGGAGGCAGGTCATACAGAAGGGTCGGCGGGTCCCGGAAGTTGCTCTCAGGCGCCTTTCTAGCCACTCCCTTTAGGGGACAGCGAGTGTTGGGGTGCAGCCCGGACTCCGCGTGGTCAGACAAGAACTCGGCAAATTACACACTAGATAGATCCCAGCATGCTTGACGCCTTGGTCCACTCTGACAGTTTCTCCCTTAAATGGATAAATAGCATCTAGCTAAATCAGCGAGTTCCAGGTTCAGTGAGGGACCTAGTTTAAATCGGAGAGAAATTGACACCATTGACACCTTGCTTTTACATGCACTTGAACTGCACGCACACATATGCACACATACATAGAAAAGCATTAAAGCCAGGTGTAGTAATGCATGCCTGTATTCCAGCCCAGTCTGGGTTGTGTAGCAAGACCTTATCTAGAAAAAAAAAAAAAAAAGCCGAGTGTGGCGGTGCAGGCCTTTAATCCCAACATTTGGGAGGCTACAGGTAGGTGGGTTTCTGTGAGTTCAAGGCCAGCCTGGACTACATAGTGAGTTCCAGGACAGGTGGACTACGGGGAGACCCTGTCTCAAAAAAGAGAAAAAAAAATTATAAACATTGAATTTAAGGGTCTGGGAATGGAGGTCAGTGGAGTGCTTCCCTAGCGTTCGTAAAACCCTGGGTATGAACCCTAGCACTGTATGATGCACACCTATAATCCCAGTGATTGGAGGTAGAACCAGGAGTATCAGAGGTTCAGAGGTTCAGGGTCAACCTCAGCTACATAGAGTGCTCGGGTTTGAGGCCAAGCTGGGATACATGAGACAAAAAAAGGAGGTTGAAGGAGGCGTGTTAATTCAAGCCTTAATCTATAATCCCGGTGCAGGCATGGAGATTAGAGTTGAGGGTTATCTTGGGCTATGGTAGCAAGTAGAAGCCAGGCTGGGCTATGAGACAATTTATGTCAAAATAAAATATAAAGTTAAATAATGGGCTAGTAAATGGCTCAGTGGGTAAAGGCACTTGCCACAAACCCTGAGGACCTGAGTTCAATCCCTAGAACCCATCTGGTTGAAAGGAAAAAAAAAATGCCCACAAGTTGCCATCTGACCTGCACAGTTGTGCTGTGACACACACACCCATAACACATACACATAATAAATATTAAAAAATTGGACCAGACATTCTTGCATATCTTTATTTTATTTTATTTCATTTTTGGTCTTTTTGAGACAGGGTCTCCTTGTAGCCCCAGCTGTCCTGGAACTCACTCTGTAGACCAGGCTGGCCTTGAACTCACAAAGATCCACCTGCCTCTGCCTCCCGTGTGCTAGGATTAAAGGCATGCACCACCACACCTGGCTTCTTGTATATACCTTTAATCCTAGTACTGCAGAGGCAAAGGCAGACAGATTTCTGTGAATAGTGAGCCCCTATGTACTGTTTAATCTTTGTCAACTTGACAGAAATTAGTCACCTGGGAAGAGAGAACCTCAGATTGAGGAATTACCTCCATCAGATTGGCCTGTAGGCCTGTTTATAGGGAGGGCATTTTCTTGATTGATGATTGATATAGGAGGGCCTAGCCCACTGGGCACCATCCCTAGGGAGATGGTCATTAGCAATCTAAAGAAGCTAGCTGAGCAAGGCTCAGAGAAGCAAGCCAGCAAGCAGCATTCCTCCAGTTTCTGCTTGAAGCTCCTGGCTTGAGTTCCTGCCTTGGCTTTCCTCCGTGTAAGCCAAATAACCCTTTCCTAGTTGGGTATGGTGGCATACTCCTTTAATCCCAGCACTTGGGAGGCAGACCCCTGTGAGTTCAAGGCTACCCTGGTCTACAAATCAAGTTCCAGGACAGACAGCTGCATACAGAGACCCTGGAGAGATGGCCTAACAGTTAAGAGTGCCAACTGCTCTTGCAGAGGACCCAGGTTCGATCCCCAGCACTCACATGGCGGCTGAGAACTGTCTTTAACTCCAGTTCCGGGGCTGAAGAGATGGCCTAGTGGTTAAGAGCATTGACTGCTCTTGCAGAGGACCCGGGTTCAATCCCCAGCACCCACATGGCGGCTGAGACCCGTCTGTAACTCCAATTCCAGGAGAACTCCAGTTCCAGGGGAATCCGACACCCTCTTCTGACTTCCGTGGCATTGCATGACACAGGTGCACAAACGTACATGCAGACAATACATTCATACAAATAAATAAATAAATAAATAAAATAAAAATAAAAAGAAAGAAAACAAGGGCTGGAGAGACGGCCTAGCAGTTAAGAGCACCGACTGCTCTTGCAGAGGTCCCGGGTTCGATCCCCAGCACTCACATGGCGGCTGAGAACTGTCTTTAACTCCAGTTCCGGGGCTGAAGAGATGGCCTAGTGGTTAAGAGCATTGACTGCTCTTGCAGAGGACCCGGGTTCTATCCCCAGCACCCACATGGCGGCTGAGACCCGTCTGTAACTCCAATTCCAGGAGAACTCCAGTTCCAGGGGAATCCGACACCCTCTTCTGACCTCCACGGCATTGCATGACACGTGTGCACAAACCTACATGCAAACGGTACATTCATACACATTAAAATAAAATAAAATAGAAAGTGTGAGCCAACTCACACAAGCCTGCCACCCTTAAAAAAAACAAAACAAAACAGATAACCCAAACAAATAAACTCTTTTCTTCTCCAAGTTGGTTTTGGTTAGTGTTTTATAATAGCAACCAAGAAACCAACTAAAACATCCTGTCCTGGGCTGGTGAGATGGCTGAGTGAGTAAAGCCTGAGACCTAAGTTCAGTCCCTGGACCCCACAAAAGTTGTCCTCTGACTTTTTTTTTTTTTTTTGGACAGGGTCTCCCTGTAGCCCCAGCTGCCCTGGAACTCACTCTGTAGACCAGGCTAGATTTAAACTCACAGAGATCCACCTGCCTCTGCCTCCCACATACTAGGATTAAAGGCGTGCATTACCACGCCCAGCAGTCCTCTGACTTTCATGTGCCTGCTGTGGCATACATGCACACACCAAAGAGGATTAAGAAAAAAGAAAGCCTGGTTCCAAAACAGCAACAACGATAGAAAAGAAATTAATTAACTTATTTATTTAATTTATTGAGAAGGGTCTCCCTTTAGTCCCAGCTGGCCTGGACAACTCACTCTGTAGAACAGGCTGGCCTTGTACTCACAGAGATCCTCCTGTCTCTGCCTCCTGAGTGCTGGGATTAAAGTCATGTGCCACTAAGCCTGGCAGAAAAGAAATTTTAAAATAGGGGAGTGCTGGAAAGGTAGTTCAGCGAGTGAAGTACTTGCAAAACTTGAGTTCAATCCCAGCACTCAAAAGAGTATGTGTGTGGTACTGCTTGCTTTGTAATTTCAGCGCCTGGAAGCAGAGAGACAGATCCCTGGAGCTCCATGCCCATGAGAGATCTTGTTTCAAAAAAAAAAAATTGTATGGTACTTGAGGAATAACACTCGAGTTGTCCTCTTGCTTCAACATACACAGTTCACACACACCAAAAATAATTGAACTTAACATTACACATTTTGAGCTGATACTTGAAACTTTGAATCCATAAAATAAGATTGTTGAGGGCTGGAGAATGAAATGAGACAGGAGATAAAGCTGGTACAGTAATTGATCATTGTAAAATCTCATGAGTGGGTATATGGGGTCTCACTGTATAATGTCTCCATTTTTTTTATACTGTGGGGAAATTTGTAGATTTCACAGTCTGGGCTAGTAGAAGGCGCACTCCTGACTTTGCTGGGTAACCTCAGGCAAACTATGATGGAGTAGTTGTTTGCATACATAAGATCCTTATGTGAAATTGAAATGAGTGAGTCCAGAAACACTTTGAAAAACAAAGCTCCTCAACAAAGCTCCTTTGGGAGGCAGAGGAAGGCAGATCTTTGTGAGTTCAAGGCCAGCCTGGTCTACAGAGTGAGTTCCAGGACAGCTGGGGCTACAGGAAAACCCTGTCTCAAAAAGACCAAAAAAAAAAAAAAAAAAAAAAGAACAAAGCTCCTAAAAATGTGCCATATTGCCATTAGAGAAGTTGATTGACTAATTCTTTGTTGAGGCTTCTCCTGTTCCTGTCTAGCTCTGTTAGGGCATTACTATTGTTTTACCTTCTTGTGGTTGGAAGTACAAAACATTTAACCTTTCTGTAGCAATATCTGTTATTTCTCAAATTACTGCCAAAGAGTTAGATGTAGATTCTACTTGGGGTTTTTGTTTTGTTTGTGTTTTTTTGCCAATTTTGGTGCTGAGGATCTGTCCCAGGATTTCTCATAGTTAATCTACTCTGCTACTAAGTTGGCCCTTGATCTGTTTTTTGTTGTTGTTATTGTCGTTGTTGTTGTTTTTAATTTATGTGGTTTGTTTAATTTATGTTGTTGTTTTTAATTTAATGTGGTTTTGTTTTGAGACAAGGTTTCCCTGTAGCTCCAGCTGTCCTGGAACTCACTACGTAGACCAGGCTGGCCCTGAACTCACAGAGATCCACCTGCCTCTGCCTCCTGAGTGCTGGGACTAAAGGCATGCACCACCATGCTCTGCATTTCTGTCTGTTTCTAAATGGAAAGAACCACCCTTTACTGTAGGACAACCATCTTCTCTTGTTTTGCTTTAGGCTCTGAAGGTGTCTTAGAAGGGCATCTGACTGGAACACTGGGCAGGAGCTTTGCTGGCTGGGTGAAGAGGAGGATGCATAATGTTTGTATTGTGACATCAGAGCTCGGCCTTCTGAAGATAAGCTGAGCAGTGTCACTCTGCAGATGAGCATGCCTCTCTTTGTGCTGTCTGATTATTACAAACAGATGGAGCAAGCTTTAGGTCCCATGGACACAAGCTCTGCTGTTCTCCAGATGCCCTGGCAGCTGGTACAGGTGAGACTGGGCTCACTTCATGGGGACCAGAGGAAGAGAGATAACTTGTCTTTCCTGTGTTCGGTTCCTTTGTTTTTGTTTGTTTGTTTTTTTGAGACAGGGTTTCTCTATAGTCCTAGCTGGCCTGGAACTTGCTATGTAAACCATGCTAGCCTTAAATTCACAGAGATCCACCTGCCTCTGACTCTGCCACTGCCTCCAAGTAGTTGGATTAAAGGCCTGTACCACCACACCCGGCCTGCTCCTTTGTTTTTGAAGCAGGGTCTCATGTAACCTAAATTGGCCTTTAACTCATTTGTAGCCGAGGATGACACTAAACTGATTTTCTTGCCCCCACATATTGAATGGTGGAATTACGTTCCTGCACCACCACTTCTGGTTTATATGGTGCTGCCACCACACTCTAGTCCTGAGATCTTGGCTGAGGAAGGAGGATCTCTGAGAATGGACCAGCCTGGGCTTCATAGTGAGTTGCAGGTCAGCCTGGGCTTCATAGTGAGTTGCAGGTCAGCCTGGACTACAAAGTGAGACCCTATCTATTCTAGTTTGCTTCTCCATTGCTGTGATAAAACACTGACCAATACCAATTTGAGGAGGAAATGGTTTATTAGTCTTGTATCTCTCAAGTCACAGTTTATCATTTAGGGAGCCCAAGGCTGGAACTCAGGGCAGAAAACTGGAAGCAGGAGCTGAAGCATAGGCCATGGAGGAACGCTGCGTACTGGCTTGCTCCCCTGAACCATGTCCAGCCTGGTTGCTTGCTTGCTTGTTTTTTTGTGTGGGGATGGGGGTGGCACGCGGGTTGTTTGAGGCAGGGTCTCCCTGTAGCCCCAGCTGTCCTGGAACTCACTCTGTAGACTAGGCTGGCCTTGAACTGAGAGAGATCCTCCTGCCTCTGCCTCCAAGTGCTGGGATTAAAGATGTTGACCACCACATCTGGCTGCAGCCTGCTTTTTTTTTTTTTATATTTTTGTATGTGTATGAATGTACTGTCTGCATGTCGATTTGTGCACCCCTGTTGTGCAGTGCTGCAGAGGTCAGAAGAAGGTGTCGGATTCCCCTGGAACTGGAGTTAAAGACGGTTCTTAGCCGCCATGTGAGTGCTGGGGATCGAACCCGGGTCTTCTGCAAGAGCAGTTGGTGCTCCTAACTTCTAGGCTATCTCTCCAGTCAGCAGCCTGCTTTCTTATAAGGTACACAATAACCTACCTGCCCAGGAGTGGGCTGGACCCTTCCACATCACTCAACAGTCAAGAAAATACCCCACAGACATGGCCGTAGGCCAGTCCAAGGAGACAGTTCCCCAGCTGAGACTCCTGCCACCCAGGTGTGTCAAGTTGACACTAAAGCTATCCAGCACACTATCTTTTTAAAATCTTAGTCTCGGGGCCGGGCGTGGTGGCGTACTCCTTTAATCCTAGCACTTGGGAGGCAGAGGCAGGTGGATGTTTGTGAGTTCAAGGCCAGCCTGGTCTACAGAGTGAGTTCCAGGACAGCTGGGGCCACAGGGAGACCCTGTCTTGAAAAGACCAAAAATAAATAAATAAAATCTTAGTCTCTCTCCCTTTCTCTCCCTGTTCCTTCCTCCCTCCCTCCTTCCTTCCTCCCTCCCTCCCTCCTTCCTTCCTCCCTCCCTCCTTCCTTCCTTCCTCCCTCCCTCCCTCCTCCCTTCCTCCAAGGATGTTTGTATACTCCCTGCTGATGGTCTTGTCTTTCTAGGGGCTGTGAAAAATGGAACCAAACTCTCAGAGGACTAAAGTCCCAGCTTTCTTATCTGACCTGGGAAAGGCCACGTTGAGGGGAATCAGAAAGTGTCCCCGATGTGGCACATACAATGGCACCCGAGGGCTGAGCTGTAAGAACAAGACATGTGGGACCATATTCCGCTACGGTGCCCGGAAGCAACCTAGCATAGACGCTGTCAAGATCATCACAGGCTCCGATCTGCAGGTCTACTCCGTTCGACAAAGAGACCGGGGCCCTGATTACAGGTGCTTTGTGGAGCTAGGTGTTTCTGAGACAACAATGCAGACAGTAGATGGGACAATCATCACTCAGCTGAGTTCTGGCCGATGTTATGTCCCCTCATGCTTGAAAGCTGCCACTCAAGGCATCGTGGAAAACCAGTGCCAGCATATCAAGCTGGCAGTGAACTGCCAGGCAGAGGCTACCCCTCTGACCCTGAAGAGTTCAGTCCTGAACGCCATGCCGGCCTCCCCAGAAACCAAACAGACCATCTGGCAGTTGGCCACAGAACCCACAGGACCCCTGGTACAGAGGATCACTAAAAACATCTTGGTGGTAAAATGCAAGGCAAGCCAGAAGCACAGCTTGGGATACTTGCATACATCCTTCATGCAGAAACTCAGCTCCAAAAGCATGCCAGAACGCCGCTTCTTCTGCTCCTGTCAGACTCTGAAGTCACACAAGTCCAGCGCCCCGAAGGCCGAGGCAGCTCCCAGCTGCATCCATTTCTTTGCTTGCCTCTGTGCCTTTGCCAGCGATGAGTCACTGGCTCAGGAATTCTCAGACTTCCTAAATTTTGCTACCAGTGGTAGGTGGGATTGATGCAGTTACTCTGTTCTAAATGGCAGTGAAAGTGCTCCACTGGTACATGTGCAGATTGTCCCTACAACCTTCAGGCACAGCTGCCAGTTAATTAGATGAAAAGCATCCTTTTTGTATTTTTTATAGTCTCTGTGCACAATGTGTATGTGTGTGCACACTGTGTTCATGGACATGACACATTCATGAGGGCAGAAGGCACCTTTGTGCCGGGTGTGGTGGTGCACGCCTGTGATCCCAGCACTCGGGAAGCAGAGGCCAAAAAAAGAAGAAGGCAGCTTTGTGGAGGTGCTTGCTTCTTTCCTCCCCTCCTCCCCTTCCTTTCCCCTCTCCCCTCCCCTCTTCCTTTCCTCCCTTCCTCCCCTTCCTTCTCCCATCCTCCTCCTCCCCCCCTCCTCCCCTCCTCTTTCCTCTCCTTCCACCTTTACCTGGGCTCTAGAGACTGACTCAGGTGGTCAGGTTTGCATACCAAGTGCTTTTACTTTTTGAGCCATCTTACAAGGGCCCAAATGTTTCTTTCATTTGGTTTATATTTTTTTGTTTGTGGGTTTTTGTTTTTGTTTTTGTTTTTTTCTTTTTTCTTTTTTTGGTCTTTTTGAGACAGGTTCTCCCTGCAGCCCCAGCTAGCCTGGAACTCACTGTGTAGACCAGGCTGGCCTTGAACTCTCAGAGATCCACCTGCCTCTGCCTTATGAGTGCTGGGATTAAGGGTATGCACTACAACATATTTTTTTTCAATTTCTTTTAAGTTTTTATGTTTTTTTGTGGGGGCTATTTTTTTATATTTTATTATTTTTATTTTATGTGTGTGTATTCCCTGAATGTAATTGTACCCCTGTTGTGCACTGCCCTCTGGGGACAGAAGAGGATGTTGGATTCCCTGAAACTGGAGTTACAGACAGTTGTTAGCTGACATGTGGGTGCTTGGATTTGAACCCAGGTCTTCTGCAAGAACCACCGGCGTTCTTAACTGCTGAGCCATCTCTCCAGCCCATCAAGTATTTTATTAATACCTCAGGTCATCTAGAAGAGTAGCAAGCAATCTTAAACAACTAAACTATCTCTCCAGTCTCTCCTTATTTCTTACTTTGTGGGGTGTGTGTGTGTGTGTGTGTGTGTGTGTGTGTGTGTTTTCACATGCCTCGGTGAGTAGTTGGAGGTTAGGAGACTGCCTCAAGTATTTATATTGCACCTTTTTGAGGCAGGGTCTTCCCGTTTGCTGCTATGCTTCATACTGCAGACAAATGACCTGTGAGCTCTCAGAGGCTTCTTCTGGCCCTGCCTCCCATCTCTCTGTACGAGTGC
>VZQC01014518.1:1516944-1531510 GCA_009823505.1 Rhizomys pruinosus
GATCTTTGTGAGTTCAAGGGCAGCCTGGTCTACATAGTGAGTTTCAGGACAGCCTGGAGCTCTAGGGAGACCCTGTCTCGAAAAGACAAAAAAAAAAAAAAAGAATTTTTCCAAATTTCATAAAATATATTTTGATCATATTTAGATCCCTTCCTCTGCGTCCCCACTTACTGTCCTCTGCCCAATTTCATGTGTGTGTGTGTGTGTGTGTGTGTGTGTGTGTGTGTGTGTATAGAGAGAGATAGAGAGAGAGAGAGAGAGAGAGAAGATAGTCAGATATGTCCCCAAATGTACTTTGGTGTGGATCCATTCACTAGAACCTGGTTAATCTACCAAGAGCTATACCCTTGAAAGAGACTATTACCCCTCCCAGCAACTATAAGTTTCTTATAGTTTCTCACATGGTGGAATTGGGGTTTCTTACTCACTTCCTCACGTCTGTGCTGAGATTTTGTCTAGTTGAACTTTGCATGGGACTTATGCATGCTGTCACCATTGCTGTGAGCACATCTGAGTAACTGACCAGCTGTTTGGAAAACTGTTCTTTGTGGTCATCCACCACCTCTATCTCTTGCAGTCCTTCTGCCCCCTCTTCTGTAGTGATCCCTCAGCCTTTGGAGGCAGAGGTGTGATACAGGTCTCCTGTTCAGAGATGAGCACTCTGCAGCCTCTTGTTCTCTGCACATTGGCCAGTTGTGGGTTTCTGTGTTAATTGCCATGTACTGCATAAGGAATCTTCTCTGGTGAGAGTTGGAAGATACATTAATCTATGGGTAGAACAATAAGTCATTAGGAATTGCTTTAGGGGCTGGAGAGATGGCCTAGCGGTTGAGAGCGCCAACTGCTCTTGCAGAAGACCTGGGTTCGATCCCCAGCACCCACATGGCGGCTGAGAACCGTCCTTAACTCCAGTTCCAGGGGAATCCGACTCCTCTTCTGACCTCCGCGGCATTGCAGGACACGGGTGCACAGACCTACATGCAGACAGTACATTCATACACATACAAGAATAAATGTTTTAAAAAATTTTTTAAAAAAGGAATTGCTTTAATACTTTATCTGTTTATCTGATCAGTATTGGGCTCTCTCTCCCCTATGGCATGTGGCCTGTCTAGCCACATATTTCTAGTCCTGATATCACTGCCAGATATGGGCTCTGTCTCATGAAGCAGACCTTAAATCTAATTAGAAAGTGATTGGTGGTCTACACAACAATTTCCAGGCCAGCTAGGCCTACCCTGTCTAAATTCTTTGGAGTTGGCGAGATGCTCAATGGTTAGAGCACTGGCTGCTTTTCCATAACACTTAAGTCAATTCCCAGCACCCACATGGCAGCTAACAACTGTCTATAACTCCTGTTCAGGTGCTCTTCTGGACTCTGCAGGCATTGCACATACATACATACATGCAAGCAAAAACACTCATAAAATAAATAAAAATTTTGAGACAGTATCTCCCTGTAGCCACTGCTTGCCTAGAGCTTGCTGTGTAGGCCATACTCATCCCTAAAAATTATTTATTTTTAAAATTGTTTTAGCTGAATGTGGTGACACCTATCTTTAATCCCAGTACTCGGAAGGCAGGGGCAGGCGGATTTCTGTGGGTTCAAGGCCAGCCTGGTCTACATAGTGAGTTCCAGGACAGCTGGGGGCTGCAGGGAGACTCTGTCTCAAAAAGACCTCTCAAAAATTTTACTTTACCTTTTTTTTTGGTGGGGGGGGCAGGGTTTCCCAGTCCCTGGCTGGGCTGAAACTCACTATGTAGATCAAGCTGGCCTCTGTCTCCCAAGTACTGAGATCAAAGAATGCATCCCCAACTCAGTTTGGTAGTGCATGCCTTTAATCCCAGCACTCAGGAGGCAGAGGCAGGAGGATTTCTGTGAGTTCAAGGCCAGCCTGGTCTACATTATTCCAGGCCAGCTGGGGCTAAAGAGAGACCCTGTCTCAAAATCAAAAAACCCGGGGCTGGAGAGATGGCCTAGCGGTTGAGAGCGCCGACCGCTCTTGCAGAGGACCGGGGTTCGATCCCCAGCACCCACATGGCGGCTGAGAACCGTCTGAAACTCCAATTCCAGGAGAACTCCAGTTCCAGGGGAATCCGACGCCCTCTTCTGACCTCCGTGGCATTGCACGACACGGGTGCACAGACTTGCATGCAGACAGTACATTCATACACATACAGAAATAAATAAAATTAATAAAAAAAAAAAAAACCCAGAATGCATCCCCAGGCCCTAGGCCCAGTGTGTGTATGCCCATCATCTGTGTGCCTGGTACCAGTGGAGGCCAGAAGAGGGCAATGGTTGGGTAGGAATTGGAGTTACAGACAGTTGTGAGTCATGTGAGTGCTGGGGACCAAACCTGGGTCCTCTGCAAGAGCAGCCAGTGCTCCTAACTGCCAAGCCATCTCCCCAGCCCTGAAAAATTCAACTCTAAATTGCATCTCATACCTGTAATTTGTTGAACAACAGAGCTTACCAAGGTGGTACAATGCAGTGTATTATTCTCCCTCCTGATCTCATGGCTAAGGAGTCAGAGACTTAAGCCACTGTCCATGCCCAGAGATAGTGATGGCCACACACTGGTAATGGAGGAAAAATCAGAACTCAGCACTCAAGGCACAGTTTCTACAAATGTAGATTGCTTTTCTACCATCATAAATTTGTAAAATCCCAACTGAAACCATTATGAATTTGGAGCTACCTATACACATCCACCCACACACACACGCACACACACACACACACACACACACATAATTTAATGAATTTAATGTAAATACTTTCAAGAGATGGGCAGGTAGCTCAGAGGTAAAGCACTTACTTAGCATGTCCAAGGACCTAGGTTCAGTCTGTAGAACTACCACCAAAAAAACCAAAAAACAAAAATTGTGTCAGCTAAAGTCTCACTGCATCATTGTGAAAATGCTGAGTCCCTTCGTGGTGAGTGTCAAGACATCTAGACCCCAAATAAAATGAAAGTATTACTTGATTCATATCTGTGGGCCAGAGCACAAACTTACTATCAAGCAGTGTTGCATAAACATTTTAGAAGTGCAGGGGCTGGAGAGATAGCCTAGCGGTTAAGAGTACCGACGCTCTTGCAGAGGACCCGGGTTCGATCCCCAGCACCCACATGGCGGCTAAGAACCGTCTGTAACTCCAATTCCAGGAGAACTCCAGTTCCAGGGGAATCCGAGACCCTCTTCTGACCTCCGCGGCATTGCACGACATGGGTGCACAGACCTGCATGCAGACAATACATTCATACACATGCAAAAATAAATAATAATAAAAAAAAAANTCCATCAATTCCAGGAGAACTTCCAGTTCCAGCGGGACCGAGACCCTCTTTCTTGACCTACCGCAGGCATCATGCCGACATTCATTCGGGGGCATTTGAGCACACATGGGTGCACCTGCACACATACAGGCAACACACAAATACACACAAAAAAAAAAAAAAAAAAAAAAAAAAAAAAAAAAAAAAAAAAAATAAGAATAAAAAAATAAAAAAAAAAAAAAAGACCTCTAACTAAAGAATTCCGTCTAAACGACCCCTATGTTGCATAAAAATTTACAACAAAAAAAATTATTTTTTTATTTTGCAACTTGATTAGGAAGGATTTTTTTTTTTTTTTATAGTTTTTTTATTTTTATCTATTTTTAAGTTTGTGCGTCCACAGCAAATCCTGGCTTATAAGAAGGCGGTCTTTTAGCTGAACCAGGGTGGTGCCTAGAATTAAATCAACCGGGGATCCTCTGGAAGGAGCACTCGGAGTCTTCTTAACCCTGAGCCATTACAATCCAGCCCCCAGCAAAAGATTTTTTTTTTTTTTTTTTTTATAAATCTTCACGAATTGCGGGTCATCCTTGCGCAGGGGCCATGCTAATCTCTCTATCGTTCCAATATTTATAGTATATGTGCTGCCGAAAGCTATAGCACATAGATTTTTTTTTTTTTAATGATGAAATTACAAATAAAGGTAGAGTCTGGGCTTCTTTTTTGCGTGTGTGTTTTTGAGACAGGGTCTCCCTATAGTCCCAGCTGTCCTGGAACTCACTCTGTAGACCAGGCTGGCCTTGAACTCACAAAGATCTGCCTGCCTCTGCCTCCCGAGTGCTAGGATTAAAGGCATGTGCCACCACACCCGGCTCAAGTCTGGGCTTCTAAGCATGATGAACGTATGTAGTCATAAATACTTTAAAAGTAGCTCACAGTTGTAGCCCCCCTCATAGCCTTCCTGCTTGACTGATGCTGAGAAACTGAGAGTGGACCAGAGGTCTCCCACCTATGTTTGTTGCTCAGGAGTGATTTCACTCCCCTCCTAAGAGCTTTTGTTGGGAGTTCAGTGTTTAAAGTTCACACAAGCAGTGCAAAACACAGGAATTCCCACCATAATGATGAGAAAGAAAGCACAGCAAGCCCAAGGCTATGGAGACAGGCCTGGTAACAGACCTCCTTTGACATATACAGAAGCATAAAAGGTGAGGGCTACACGTGCCCTGGCATCCCAAGGACAGCTGTATAATTGGTCTTCTTTCTTGGCTTCCTAGGAGCAGACTGGCCCCTTCTCAAGCCTCTATATCAACAAAGTCCAGAGCAGTCTGTTAACTCTTAGCCAAATAACAGGAACCTGTTAACTATTTCTGAACAGATCGATATTGTCCTTGAAGGATATGGGGGTGCGGGTCACTAAACACAGTGGGCTAGCTAGGAGGCCCAGTAGATAGAACTTGCTCTGTAAATGTGATGACCTGCATTCCATCACTGGAATGCACATAAAGGTGGGAAGGGAAAACCAGCTCCATAAAGTTGTCCTCTGACCTATTGGAGCTGGTGACCAGCCAGATGGTTTACCAGGTAAAAATTCTTCTTGTGCAAGCATTAGACCTTAGTTTGAATCCTCACATAAAAGCTGGCATGGCTTTGGTAGGTGTAAACCCCTACCAAAAGCATTGTGTGTTGGACACAGGTGGATCCTGAAGTCGCACTGGCCATCCAGCCTGGCTGAAATGGCTCCCTTCAGGTCTAGTGAGAAGTGCTGGCTCAAGGAATGAGGTGGAGAGTGATATAGGAAGACACCCAGTATCATTTTCTGGCTGCCACATGCATAAGTATGGTCACCCCCTCCACACATACATGTACACACAGCACCCACACATGTCACAAGTACACATGTTTATACATACACACAAAACAACCAAATTGATAAAAACAAAGCAGCAACTTGGAGGTAGAAGCAGGATGATGAAGAATTTAAGGCCCACATGCTGACTAACTACTGTCCTTAACGGTCCAGTTCCACGGGATCGGACTTCCTGTCTGGCCTCTGGTCAGCACTTGCATGCAGGCAAAAACACTCATACAGGGACTGGAGAGATGGCTTAGCTGTGAAGAGTACTGACTGCCCTTGCAGAGGACCCGGATTTGATTCCCAGCACCCACATGACAGCTAAGAGCCGTCTTTAGTGCTGGGCATGGTGGTACATGCCTTTAATCCTAGCACTCGGGAGGCAGAGGCAGGCATATCTCTAAATTCAAGGCCAGCCTGGTCTACAGAGTGAGTTCCAGGCCAGCTGGAACTAAAAAAAAAAAAAGAGAGACCCTTTCTCAAAAAGATAGATAAATAAGTAAACAAATAATTTAAATAAATAATAAATATTTTTGATAATCAAATAAACCTGGTGTGGTGGTGCATACCTTTAATCCCAGTGCTCAGGTGGCAGACAGGTAGAACTCTGAGATGGAGGCCAGCCTGGTCTATATAGCAGGTTCCAGGCCATCTGGGGCTACAGGGAGACCCTGTCTTAAACAAATATATAAAAATAAATTAAAATCAAGTATCACAAAACCAGCAAAGCTATTCACAAAGAAGAAAATGGAAGTCAGTTCATATGATGGTTATTTTATCAGAGTGGTGGAAACAGTGGATATATTATTTCCTTTCACTTCTGCTTTTAGTCTCAAGATTTTTTAATATTTTATTTTTATTTTATGTGTGTGAGTGTATTGCATGCATGTGTATGAGTGCACCCATGAATTCACAAAGATCCACCTGCCTCTGCCTCACAAAATGCTGGGATTAAGGGCATCCACCATCACATCCAACATAACTGCAGACTTTAAAAGTTATTTTTCTTTCATTTTATTTGGGTGTGTGTATACATATGTGCACAGGCACAGCTGGAGGTCAGAGCACATGTGGGTGCCATGGTTTGGACTCAGGTTGTAAGGTTTGGCCTCAGGGACTTTTACTTGCTGAGCCATCTTGCAGGCCTGCATACCTTTTTTTTTTTTTTTTGGTGTTTTTGAGACAGGGTCTCCCTTTAGTCCTAGCTGGCCTGGAGCTCACTCAGTAGACCAGGCTGGCCTTGAACTCACAAAGATCCGCCTGGCTCTGCCTCCCAAGTGTTGGGATTAAAGGTGTGCACCACCACACCCAGCTGAAGACGGTTCTTAGCCGCCATGTGGGTGCTGGGAATCAAACCCAGGTCCTCTGCAAGAGTAGTCAGTGCTCTTAACTGCTGAGCCATCTCTCTCCAGCCCCAAGACTTTATTTTTTTAGGCAGTCTCACATGAGTCTGACTTTGAACTCATTGTATAGCTTAGGATGACCTTGAATATTCCTTCCTCTACCTCCCAAATACTAGGATTACATGTTTCACTGCAGATGTGGTGTTTTATTTTGTTTGCAGTTTTGTCTCTTTTCTTTCTGGAGCTGACGGCTGAACTCAGAGTCTTGAACTTGCTAGTCAAGCACTCTATCACTAAGCTAAATCTTCAGCTCCTTGAGTTTTTCTTTTTTCTTTTTTTGGTCTTTTCGAGACAGGGTCTCCCTGTAGCCCCAGCTGACCTGGAACTGGCTCTGTAAACCAGACTGGCCTTGAACTCACAAAGATCTGCCTGCCTCTGCCTCCCAAGTGCTAGGATTAAAGGCGTTCACCACCACACCCAGCTTCCTTTTTTTTTTTTTTTAATTTATGTGTATGACTGTACTGTCTGCATGTAGGTCTGTGCACCCATGTCGTGCAATGCCGTGGAGGTCAGAAGACGGTGTCGGATTCCCCTGGAACTGGAGTTCTCCTGGAGTTGGAGTTACAGACGGTTCTCAGCCGTCATGTGGGTGCTGGGGATCGAACCCAGGTCCTCTGCAAGAGCGGTCGGCACTCTTAACCGCTAGGCCATCTCTCCAGCCCCCAGCTTCCTTTTTAAAAAAAAAAAGAAAAAAAAAACTGAATTGCCAGGGTTGGAGAGATAGCCTAGTGGTTAAGAGCACTGACCGCTCTTGCAGAGGACCCGGGTTCGATCCCCAGCACCCATATGGCGACTAAGAACCGTCTGTGTTCCAGGAGAACTCCAGTTCCAGGGGAATCCAAGACCCTCTTCTGACCTCCGCGGCATTGCACGACACGGGTGCACAGACCTACATGCAGACAGTACACTCATATGCATACAAAAATAAATAAATTAAAAAAAAAATAACAGGATTGCCTATATCCCAGGCAAGGCTGAAACTCATTCTGTAGTGGAAGATGATCTTGAACTTCTGATCCTCCTACTTCTACCTCCTGAATGCTGGGATCACAGGCATGAGCTACCACTATTAACTTCTGTGGTGCTGGGAATTGAGTTCAGGGCCTTGTGCATGTTGGGAAAGCACTCTACCAGCCAAGTCACATCCCATCTCCTAGACTGTTTATAAACACTGTAACTGATTTGTGATTTAGGTGCACAGATGCACAGTTCACTGATGCCTCAAGATGCAGTAAGCAGCAGTCTAAGGAAGAGTGGCCTGAAAAAGCCTATGGTTTCTTCTTTGAAAAGACAGGGTAAGTTTCCCTCCCTAGAATAGGTGTCAGGGGTACTAACCCACCCTGAATTCCAGAGCAGTATCAAAAGAAATGTTGCATGTTGTCTCCCAATACTAGAGACAAATTTATAGCAGCCGATGTCTCTCCTGTCCCACCAGTTTCAAATCATACTCAAAAAATAAATTATTTGGGGCTGGAGAGATGACTAAGCACATTAATAATGTGTGCTGTAGCTGGGCATGGTGGCTCATGCCTTTAATCCCAGCACTTGGGAGGCAGAGGCAGGCAGATCTCTGTGAGTTCAAGGCCAGCCTGGTCTACAGAGCAAGTTCCAGGCCAGCTGGGGCTACAAGGAGACCCTGTCTCAAAAAGATCAAAAACAAAACAAACAAACAAACAAAAAAAAACCTAATGTGTGCTGTAATCTCATGAGGACTCAAGTTTGGATCCCAGTACCCACTCAGGAAGTTCACAAATGCCTGTAACCTTAGCTCCAAGGATCTTCTGGCTATCTTGGGCATGGTCACATATGCACACACACTCACACAGATACACAGACACACACACACACACACACACAAGAATAAAATCTTTTAAAAATGAGTAAGTTATTCTGCCTATGTGATGGTGCACACCTGTGATCCACCTCTCAGGAGACAGAAGCAGGAGGATCACAAATTTAAAGCCAGCCTAGTGTACACAGTAAGTTCCAGGCCAGTCATGGCTACATGTAGACCTTGTCTTAGAAACCCAAGATAAAATACTTGTTACAGGGGCTGGAGAGATGGCCTAGCAGTTAAGAGAGCCGACTGCTCTTGCAGAGGACCCAGGTTCGATCCCCAGCACCCACATGGCGGCTGAGAACCGTCTGTAACTCCAATTCCAGGAGAACTCCAGTTCCAGGGGAATCCGACACCCTCTTCTGACCTCTGCGGCATTGCACGACATGGGTGCACAAACCTACATGCAGACAGTACATTCATACACATAAATAATAAAAATTAAAAAAAAAACTGCCTATGTCAATTAAATTTAAAAAATAAAATAAAATAAAATACTTGTTACAACAATACTGATAAAATGTTTGTAATCATAGAGATGGAGAAGAGATCACTGGTTGCCAGGGATTACTAGAAGGTTGTCTTGAAGTGGTATTGTTTTGTGTCTTGACTGTGGTTCCAGTCACACGTGTACACCTATGATAAAATTGCATACAGGAACATGCACACACCACCCAAGTGCATGTGAAACTGGTGAAATAGAATATAAATAAGGTTATATCCTTGTCATTTTCTTTAATGGGTATTTATGCTATAATTTTTTTAAATGCTATTATTTGGAGACTCTGAATGAAAGTTATACATGTTCTTGGGGTTTTGTTGTTGTTGTTGTTTTTTGTTTTTTGTTTTTAGTCTTTTCAAGACAGGGTCTCCCTGTAGCCCCAGCTGTCCTGGAACTCACTCTGTAGACCAGGCTGGCCTTGAACTCACAAAGATCCACCTGCCTCTGCCTCCCAAGTGCTAGGATTAAAGGCATGTGCCACCACACCTGGCTTGTTGTTTTATTTTCTGACCCTGGGTCTCACTGTGTAGTCCACGATGGACTCAAAACACAGGCCTCTCTGCTTCAGGCTCCTGACTGCTTGGATTATAGATGTGTACATCCACACCCAGATAAGCTTTATATTCCTAACAGTTATATGTTAAAAAGATCTTAAAACTACTGTTAAAGAGAAAGCTTAGAAATTAGTAAAAACAAAAATCCTAAAATCCTAAATTTATATCTCTTTGTTTTGTTTTTGTTTTTGTGGTACAAAGGATTGAACCAGGGCATGAAGCAGGCATGGGCTCTCCACTGAGCTGCACTCAGCCCCATGTACTCCCAGCTGTATATCCTGACCCCACTGAATTACACCACCTGTTACTGTATTTCTCAGTTTCTCAACTCCAGGGCTTTTAAGATTTTACCATTTCTCTCTAATTTAATAATGAATCTTCAAGCCAGGCATGGTGGTGCATGCCTTTAATCCCAGCACTCGGGAGGCAGAGGCAGGTGGATCTCTGTAAGATTGAGGCCACTCTGGTCTCTATAGTGAGTTCCAGACCAGCTGTGGATAAATTGTCTGTGTTCAACTTTTTCTTTTTCTTTTTTTTTTTTCTTTTTTTTGAGTGCTTTATATAACCCTGGATAGCTTCAGAACTTGCTCTATAGGGGCTGGAGAGATGGCTCAGTAGTTAAGAGCACTGGCTACCCTTGCAGAGGACCCACATTCAATTTCATCCACCTGGTGGCTAACAACCATCTGTAACTCCAGTTCCAGGGGGTCCAATACCCTCTTCTGACCTCTGTGGGCATTGCATAACATGGGTGCACCTACATACATGCAGGCAATACACTCATACACATAAAATAAAAATAATAAATAACGTTAAAAAAAACAACACTGTGTAGTCAAGGCTAAACTCTAGATGATTTGACTTCTATTTCCAAGTGTTGGTTATATAGGTGCATGCCATCATTCTGACATATATGCTCAAGTTCAATAAGAAACAAATAGCTTCATTATTGAGAATTTAAATTACATAAATATGTATTTGGATTACACAAATATGTGTAGCTGGGCATGGTGGTGCACACCTTAATCCCAGCACTCAGGAGGCAGAGGCAGGCAGATCTCTGTGAGATGGAGGCCAACCTGGTCTATGTAGCAAGTTCCAGGTTAGCTAGGACTACAGGAAGACCATGTCTCAAAAAGACCAAAATATGTCATCTTTAATATGTACTTTGCTGATGAAAATCGGGCCTCATTTAACCCAGGCTAACCTCAGACTTGCTATGTAGTCTCAGTATATCTGGAATGCACCTTACTGCCTCCACCTCTCAAATACTGGGATACATGCATGCATCATCATGCCCAGTAAAAATGGATATTTATTTACTATTTTGTCTTTTTGAGACAGGGTCTCCTTGTAGCCCCAGCTGGTCTGGAACTCGCCATGGAGACCAGGCTGGCCTTGAACTCAACAGAGATCTACCTGACCCTGCCTCTCAAGTGCTGGGATTAAAGGTATGTGCCACCACACCTGGCTATATTTTTACTTTAAAGGCTGTTCTTATGGAACTAGAGAGATGGCTCAGTGGTTAAGAGCACTTGCTGATCCTGCAGAGGACCCAGGTTTAGTTCCTAGCACACACATGGAGGCTAACAATCATCTGCAACTCTAATTCCAGGGGATCTAACACCCTCTTCTGGCTTCCATGGGCATTGCATACATAGGTGTATTTACATACATTCAGGCAAAACACTAATACAAAAATTTTTCAAAATAAAAATAAAAGCTGGGCATGGTGACACACACCTTTAGTCCCAGCATTGGGGAGGCAGAGGCACGTGGATCCCTGTGAGTTCAAGGCCAGCCTGGTCTACAGAGCGAGCTCCAGGCCAGCTGGGAACTAAAAGGGAGATCTTGTCTCAAAAAGACTAAATAAATAAATAAACCTGTTATCACATTGGACCTCGTAAATGTATCAGTTATGTATGTCATTTAAAAAGAAATTTACTTTAATTATTTTCTTTGCATTTTGTTTTCCTTTTTCTATATCAACTTAAATTTTCCAATCTTCAATTGTTTATTTTGAAAGTAAAGTTAATGAAAAAGTGTTTTGTTTTTTTATTCCCTGTTTTAGTCTGTGGTCAGCTGTTAGATGAGGCACAAGTGACCTTGTCCTTCCAGGATTGGCTGGCCAGTGTCACAGAACGTATCCATCAAACCATGCACTATCAGTTTGATGGTAAGTACTACTGAAAGTAGAGGAAATGCTATACTTCTGTTTTGATTGAAAAATAAGAGAACTTCAGTCCTCAGAGCACTGAGCCAAAAGAAGGTAAAAATAAAGCCACATGTAGCAGTGAACACCTGTAACTCAACACTCAGGAAGCTGAGGCAGGAGGATCATCATGAGTCTAAGGCCAGACTGAACTACAGAATGAGATGTTGTCTTTAAAAAAAAAAAAAAAGGAGTGAAGCAGAGTTGTAAATCAGCAGAGCATTTGTTGATGCAGCATGCATGAAGCCTTGGATTCAGTCTCTAGGACTGACGGGGGATAAAAGTGCTGGCAAAGTGATAGATGATCAGAGGATGAAGGTGCTGCCACCAAGCCTGAAAACCCAACCCAGTCCCCATACCCCTAATGTGGAAGGAGAGAACCTATTATTTATTTAATTAATTTATTTATATATTTTTTTAATTATGTGTATGATTGTATTGCCTGCATGGATGTAAGTGCACCCCCATTGTACAGTGCCTGTGATCAGAAAAGGGCATCAGATCCCCTGGAAATGGGATGGTTGTTAGCTGCCATGTGGGTGCTGGGAATCAAATCCAGGTCCTCTGCAAAAGCAGCCAGTGCTCTTAATTGCTGTGCCATCTTTTTAGCCCAGAGATGTCTTCTTTCAAGTTGTCCTCTGGCCAACACATGTACATTGTGGCACACATTTAAAGAAATAAAGAATCGGGCTGGAGAGATGGCCTAGTGGTTAAGAGCACTGACTGTTCTTACAGAGGACCCGGGTTCGATCCCCAGCACCCACATGGCGGCCGAGAACCATCTGTAACTCCAATTCCAGGAGAATTCCAGTTCCAGGGGAATCCGAAGCCCCTTTCTGACCTCTGCAGAATTGCACGACACGGGTGCACAGACCTACATGCAGACAATACATTCATACACATAAATAAATAAATTAAATTAAATTAAAAATTTTTTAAAAGAAATAAAGAATCATAATTTAATCATAGAGTACAGGTCCAACAAAATGAAGTTAAAGATCAGAAAGAAAAAAAAGCATAGCAGTTAATGTACTTTGCCTTGGTTTTGTGTCTTTGTGCTTGTATGTCTGGTGGGGCAGATACCAAAGCTTTAGATGCAATATAAATCAAAACAGGGGGAGGAAAAGCTCAAAAGAAATCTATAGGTAAGACTAAGGTAGCTATATCAAACAGGCTGAGCACACGGGTTGGATTTGAATGTGATTTGCTGAGGCTGCATGGAATGCCAGCAGTCAGAGCAGAGGCCAGTCTTCAGGTAGTTCTCACCCACTGCCCTGAAGCATCCTGGAGGATGGTATGATAGGTATTCTTCACTTTCAACTTATCTAGATTTGGAATCATCTAATAGATATACCACCAGCTGTGTCTGTGAGGAAGATTCCAGAGCTTCAACTGAGGGAAGAACAGCCCTGAAGGTGGATGACATTATCCCACAAACTGAAATGAAGGCAGGGAATGAGTGCAGCACTAACGGTTATCTCTGTGCTTCCTGACTCCAGCCTCCTCACACACCTGCCACCATAGTTAGAGCCACTCTGCAGCTATAATATACTTAAGCTGAAAGGCGAAACAAGCTCTTCCTATGTTGTCTGTTATTTTGTCACAGTAACAAGAAAAGTACCTAATACAGGTTATCCCCCTTTGTCACAGTAACGAGAAAAGTACCCAATACAGGTTATCCCCCTTTGTCACAGTAACAAGAAAAGTGCCCAATACAGGTTATCCCTCTTTGTCACAGTAATGAGAAAAGTACCCAATACAGGTTATCTCCCTTTGTCCAGTAGGGAGCTCAGTCATTTTTTTTGAGATAGGGTCTCACTATGTAGCTCTGGCTACCCTGGAACTTACTATGTTGACCTGGTTTGTGTGGAGCTGCCTGTCTCTGCCTCTGCATGTTGGGATTACCACCACATGCCTCTGCATGTTGGGATTACAGCTGTACTGCACCACATGCCTCTGCATGTTGGGATTACAGCTGTACTGCACCACGTGCCTCTGCATGTTGGGATTACAGCTGTACTGCACCACGTGCCTCTGCATGTTGGGATTACAGCTGTACTGCACCACGTGCCTCTGCATGTTGGGATTACAGCTGTACTGCACCACGTGCCTCTGCATGTTGGGATTACAGCTGTACTGCACCACGTGCCTCTGCATGTTGGGATTACAGCTGTACTGCACCACGTGCCTCTGCATGTTGGGATTACAGCTGTACTGCACCACGTGCCTCTGCATGTTGGGATTACAGCTGTACTGCACCACGTGCCTCTGCATGTTGGGATTACAGCTGTACTGCACCACGTGCCTCTGCATGTTGGGATTACAGCTGTACTGCACCACGTGCCTCTGCATGTTGGGATTACAGCTGTACTGCACCACGTGCCTCTGCATGTTGGGATTACAGCTGTACTGCACCACGTGCCTCTGCATGTTGGGATTACAGCTGTACTGCACCACGTGCCTCTGCATGTTGGGATTACAGCTGTACTGCACCACGTGCCTCTGCATGTTGGGATTACAGCTGTACTGCACCACGTGCCTCTGCATGTTGGGATTACAGCTGTACTGCACCACGTGCCTCTGCATGTTGGGATTACAGCTGTACTGCACCACGTGCCTCTGCATGTTGGGATTACAGCTGTACTGCACCACGTGCCTCTGCATGTTGGGATTACAGCTGTACTGCACCACGTGCCTCTGCATGTTGGGATTACAGCTGTACTGCACCACGTGCCTCTGCATGTTGGGATTACAGCTGTACTGCACCACGTGCCTCTGCATGTTGGGATTACAGCTGTACTGCACCACGTGCCTCTGCATGTTGGGATTACAGCTGTACTGCACCACGTGCCTCTGCATGTTGGGATTACAGCTGTACTGCACCACGTGCCTCTGCATGTTGGGATTACAGCTGTACTGCACCAC
>VZQC01014518.1:1538599-1570770 GCA_009823505.1 Rhizomys pruinosus
TTTATTTCGGTATGTGTATCAATGTACTGTCTGCATGCAGGTTTGTGCACCCGTGTTGTGCAATGCCGCGGAGGTCAGAAGAGGGTCTCGGATTCCCCTGGAACTGGAGTTCTCCTGGAATTGGAGTTTCAGACGGCTCTCGGCCACCATGTGGGTGCTGGGGATCGAACCCGGGTCCTCTGTAAGATCGGTTGGCGCTCTTAACCGCTAGGCCATCTCTCCAGCCCCTGCTTACTGCTTTTTCATACCTAACCTTTTACCTTCTTCGCACATGAAGATCCACCAAGCTTCTTTGAATGACTCTCTCTTCTTTCACAGGTAAACCAGAGCCCCTGGTGTTCCACATTCCTCAGTCCTTTTTTGACGCTCTACAGCAGAGAATATCCATAGGAAGCGCCAAAAAGCGGCTCCCGAACTCCACCACAGGTGCGGGACCTCCCTTGGAAAGAGCAGTAGCTCTTGGGACCTTAGAGAACTGTGTCTGAAAAAAGCCTGTGTGGAACTTTCAGGGTTAGGGCTTCCAGCATGTATTTGGAGCACAAAGCCTGAGGTAATTAGCTCTTGGGACAATGACTGCCCCTTTCTACCCAGATACTTATTCCAATAAGAGTGAATGGAGCCAGGCATGATGGTCAACACTTCGGAGGCAGAGTTAGATGGATCTCTGTGATTGAGGCCTGCCTGGGTTACAGGTTGTGAGTTCAGGCCAGCTAAGACTACAACAAAACCCCATCTCAGACAAAACAAATGGACAAACAAACAAAGAATGAATAGAAATACTCAGAAAATTCTAAGCCTGGTAAATCTCCAGCATAGATCTTTTTGATATTTCTAGGTGTGGTACAGCTTCCATAAAAGAATTTCAGGCCCGGCCAGGCGTGGTGGCTCACGCCTTTAATCCTAGCACTTGGGAGGCAGAGGCAGGCGGATCTTTGTGAGTTCAAGGCCAGCCTGGTCTATAGAGTGAGTTCCAGGACAGCTGGGGCTACAGGGAGAGCCTGTCTCGAAAAGACCAAAAAAAAAAAAAAAGAATTGCAGGCCCCAGCCACTAGGCTGGGACTGTATTGTAGTGCATATCAGAACTTATAGGGACATCAATAGATATGCCATCAGCATGCAAAGGGACCTCAGACTGTCTCCTCTCAGCTCAGCCTTCATGGATGGTTACCATGTAGGTTGGCTAAGACATGATTGCTCACCAGCATCTTTAAGGGTATTTGAGTCAGACTGACAGAAATCCAGAGGGAAGCTTGGTCTGGAGGAAACATTTCCAGTAGCACACAGAGAACATAACTACTTAGTAAATACTCTTAGAGAAGTTTCTCCTATAAGATTGACCAGAACAAAAGATGTTTAGGAAGTTTATATAGGAAAAACACTAGCAACAAAATTTTAAACCTTGTGTTAGTTACTTTCTTGTTGTGACAAAATTCCCTGGCAAAGGCAACTTACGGAAGAAAGGATTTATTTTGACTTACAGCTTTCAAGTATAGTCCATCATGGTGTGGAAGTCAGGGTGGCAAGAGGGGACAGCCAGCCACATTACATCCACGGTCAGGAGGCAGAGACGTAGAAGGGCGCCACCCACATTTACATGTGGTCTTCTCAACTCAGTTCACCTATTGAGAATCTCCCCGAAGAACAGGATGAGAGCTTTGTTTCCACGGTGGTTGCAAATCTTGTCAAGTTGACACTATTAACCTCACAAGTCCACTTCTTGTCTATTTGATACCAGAACATATTACTCTAAGCCATAACATTCCACCCCTGCCTACCATAGGCTCATCTCACAATGTAAAATGTGTTCAATTCAACATCAGGATTCCCCAAAGTTTCTAATAGTTCCAACACTGTTTATTTTGTTTTTTATTTTTGACACAGGGTCTCACTATATATCCCTGACTGCATTGAATCTCTCTGTGTAGACCAGGCCAGCCTCAAACTCACAGTTTAGCTGGCCTGGAACTCACAACCTGCCTCTGCCTTTCGAGTGCTAAGATAAAAGGCAAGCACAACCACCACACTTTAGACTCCAACACTGTTTAAAAGAATAAGTCTCGGGGCGGGAGAGATGGCCTAGCTGTTAAGAGCGCCGACTGCTCTTGCAGAGGACCCAGGTTCAATCCCCAGCACCCACATGGCTGCTGAGAACCGTCTTTAACACCAGTTCTAGGGGAATCTGACACCCCCTTCTGACCTCTGCGGCATTGCATGACATGGGTGCACAAACCTACATGCAGACAGCACATTCATACACATTAAAAATAAGAATAACCCTGTCTCGAAAAGACCAAAAAAAATAAAATAAAATATATTAAAAAAAAAAAAAAGAATAAGTCTCATGCCAGGTGTGGTGGTGCCCACCTTTAATCCCAACACTTGGGAGGCAGAGGTAGCTGGATCCTTGAGAGTTCAAGGCCAGCCTGATCTACACAGTAAGTTCCAGGCCAGCTGGGACTACAGGAAGACCCTGTCTCAAAAGGTCACCTCCCACCCCCAAAAGGAAAAGAAGAAACAAGTTATATCTACTATACAATGAAACAGGATAGATATCCCCATTCTCAAATGGAGGAATTAGGGTTAGCAAGAAATGACTGGACCAAAGATCAAAACCTTACAGGGCAATGCCAAATCCTATAGTTCCAAGTTAGATATCTGAGGCTCATGATAGAATCACCTGGGCTCCAAGGGCCTAGAGAACCCTGCCCCTCCAGCTTTGTTGTCTGAGTATGCATAGCTTTTCTCTTGGGCTAGCCCCACTCCATGCCAGAAGCTTTCCTCAGTAGATGTCTCTCGGTCCTAGTATCTCCAGCAACCTGGGGTCTCCATTACAACTTAGTCTTTTTTTTTTTTTTAATGTGTATGAGTGTACTGTTTGCATGTAGGTTGGTGCACCTGTGTCCTGCAGAAGAGGACGTCTGATTCCCCTGGAACTGGAGTTAAAGACGGTTTTTAGCCGCCATGTAGGTGCTGGGAATCAAACCTGGATCCTCTGCAAGAGCAGTCAGTGTCTTGATTAACTGCTGAGCCATTTCTTCAGCCCCAATGGTGCTAATCTTTCTAACAGTTACAGCTGCTTTCAAACCTGCCTCATCTGTAACATTTTTTTAATCTTATGTATATGAGTGTTTCACCTATATGCATGTATGTACACCACGTGTGTGTAGTGTCCACAGAAGCCAGAAGAGGGTGTCAGATCCCCTGGAGTTATGGACAGTAGGTAGTTAGCCACTGTGTGGGTGCTGGGAACTGAACCCCTATCCTCTGTAAGAGCAGCCAGTGCTCTTAACTGCTGGGTTATCTCTCCAATCTTCTTGTCTGTAATTTTAAACTTGATCACGCTTTTCCAATTTGCACATCTTTCATATTTTCTGCTCCATTTCTTTACTCTCACTATGGACCTGAATAAGGAGTGAACAGCCTTGACACAGCTCAAATGCTGTCCCACCTTGAGATTTCTTCTGCCAAATCAACTAGTCTGTTCCTTTTGAATCTAACCTCACTAAATTCTCAGGACACAGACAAAATGCAGCCAGTTTCTTTTGCAGAATATAACATAAATGGCCACAGACTAAATCCGTGTATCTGTCTCTGTGTCTTTGGCCTGCGTGTATACAAGTGCACCATGTGCATGCACTGCCCACTGAGGCCAGAGGAAGGAACTGGAATTAGGGATGGTTGTTAGCTACCGTGTCCATGCTGGGAACTGAATCCCAGTCCTCTGGAATAGCAGCAGGTGCACATAACTGCTGAGCCAACACTCCAGCCCCAACTAGCCACATTCTTCATAGAGTCCTTGTTCTTTGAAGCTACATGACCAGGCCCCTTTCAGCATTCTGGTCTGCCATGTTCTTACCAGAATGGCCCCCTGAACTCTTTCTTTCTTCTTACAGAATCATTCTAGGGCTTCCGTGGCTGCCCACAGCTCTAAAGTCTTCCACATCCCTTCCAGAAAAGACCTAAGAACTACATGGTTAGATTTATCACAGCAGTAGTCCCACATCTTAGTGCCAGTTTTCTGTCTTAGCTACTTGACACTATAACAAAATACCCTGACAGAAGCAACTTAAGGGTTTATTTTATTTATTTATTTATTTATTTATTTATTTAATTATTTTATTTATTTTTGGTCTTTTTGAGACAGGGTCTCCCTATAGCCACAGCTGTCCTGGAACTCACTCTGTAGACAAGGCTGGCCTTGAACTCACAAAGATCCGCCCTGGAACTCACTCTGTAGACAAGGCTGGCCTTGAACTCACAAAGATCCGCCTGCTGGTTTATTTTGACTCCTCCTTTGAGGCTCATGGCAGCAGGAGCCTGAGGCAGCTGGTCACATTGTATCCATAGTCATGAAGTAGAAAGCTGGGAGTGGCGGCCCATGCCTTTAATTCCAGATGGCCTCCCTGTAGCCCCACTGGGCTGGCTCAGTCTCACAGAGACCCATCTACCACTGCTTCCCAAGTGCTATGATTAAAGGCGTGGGATTCACCATCTCCTGCTGCTTCTCACATAGACAGACCCATGTGCACATAATCAAAAAGTCAGTCTTAGAAAAAATAAAGATGGCCAGGTGTGGTGGCGCACGCCTTTAATCCTAGCACTTGGGAGGCAGAGGCAGGCGAATCTTTGTGAGTTCAGGGCCGGCCTGGTCTACAGAGTGAGTTCCAGGACAGCTGGGGCTACAGGGAGACCCTGTCTCGAAAAGACCCCCCCCCAAAAAAAAAAATTAGTCTCACCATAAGGCCCAAGCTAGCCAGGAACTTATGTAGTCTAGTGTGGCTTGTTTTTTGAGATAGGGATTCTATCTACTCCTGACTGGGCCTTGAACTCTCACTAATGTTAAGGACCGGCGTGGCTTCTAAAACTTGGGAGATTCTGCCTTATCTTTGTCTCCATGGACTTAAAGATTGTGTGTCACTACACCCAGAAATATATCATTGTTTTTTCAGTTGTAATTACTCTTGTCAACTTGCCATTGAACAATTCTCTATCNGAGGCATGGCAGCAGGCAGGCTGAGGCAGCTGTCACATTGTATCATAGTCATGAGTAGACAGCTGGAGTGGCGGCCCATGCTTTAATTCCGCTGGCCCTCCCTGTAGCCCTCACTGGGCTGGCCTTCATGTCTCACCAGCGACCCATCTACCACCTGCTTCCCAAGTGCTTGCATTAAAAGGCGGTGGTGAGGTGGGATTTCACCATCTCCTGCTGCTTCTCACATAGACAGACCCATGTGCACATAATCAAAAAGTCAGTCTTAGAAAAAATAAAGATGGCCCGTGCTGGTGGCGTCAGCCTTTATATCCTAGCCTGGGAGCAGGAGAGGCAGGCGAGTCTTTGTGAGTTCAAGGCGGACCTGGTCTACAGAGTGAGTTCCAGGTTCAGCTGGGGCTTACAGGAGACCTTGTCTCAAAAGACCAAAAAAAAAAAAAAAAAAGAAAAAGAAAAAAAGAAAAAAAAAGAAAAGATGATGCGTATGGTGGCACCATGATTTTAATCCTAGGGACCTCAGGGAGCAGAGGCTGGTGGATCTCTGTGAGATGGCGAGGGCCAGATATTCTACATCGTTTGAGTTCCAGGCCTGCTTGGGTTACAAGGAGACCCCGTCTCACAAAAAAACCGAATTGGATGGATGGACCGGAACCGATGGATGAATATAGGAGAATTTTGTTCAAATGGCACAAAGTTGCCAAGAGACTGAGTAATTAAACTGAAAAAAAAAATTTTTTTTTTTTTTTTTTTTAATTTTTATAATTAAAAATAAAATTTTGTGCACATCTTTAATCCCAGGAGACAAAGATAAGCAGATCTCCAAGTTAGAAGCCAGTCTGGTCTACATAGTGAGTTCCAGGCCAGTCAAGACCTTGTCTCAAAAAAAAAAAAAAAAAAAATCAAAAAACAAAAAACAAAAGCAAGGGCTGCAGAGATGGCTCAGTAGTTAAGAGCACTGACTACTCTTGCTGAGGACTCACGTTTGATTCCCAGGGCCCACATGGTGGCTAGCAACCATCCATAACTCCAAAGGATCTGACGCCTTCTTACCTCTGAGGGTACTTAACACACATGCAGGCAATACACTCATACACAGAATATAAAAATAGCAAAAAAAAAAAAAACCAATGGAATTTCTTCAGTAAGTTGTTACATAATGTAACAGTTCAATTCTGCTTTTAAAGCAGCCAAATTGGAGGCCTCACATAAATTGATTTTAGTCCCATGGGTGTGTTTGGGGCCCTTTGGGTGGAACTGCTTTATGGTTTCCCACATGCAGGCAATGGATAGGCAATCATCTTATATGTCTGAAACTCCTGTCTTCAGAGGACTATGATTTGATATGTTATAGCTATAAAGTTGTTAAGAGCTGACTACAGTGGAGGTTTGTACATGTAGCTTTACCTATAGAAACAGCATCCTAGGACTGCAAGAAAAAAAAAAAGCATGTGAACACGTTTCTGAGGTGCAAACGAGCATCTCAAAGAAGCCTGAGACTTCCTGTAGAGGAAGTCCTTGGCATTTGGTTGGTCAGCATCTGTCAATCAGTCCATTTGCAGAATTTCATATTTGTAAGGGAAAAACAGCTGCACTGAAACAAGTGAGAAACTGAATAGCAAATTCACTGGGAGCAAATGCTGTTGCTTGGGTTCTAATTGTCCGTTTTTTATGTTGAAGCTTTTGTTCGGAAGGATGCTTTACCACTGGGAACCTTTTCCAAGTACACCTGGCATATTACCAATATTCTGCAAGTTAAACAAATCTTAGACACCCCAGAGGTAAGAGTTTTTGCCCCAGGTGCTCTGTGTGTGTGTGTGTGTGTGTTCAAGTGCTCAGGTGCATCCACACATGTGCATTTGGAGGCTAGAGGTCACTGTCCATGTCTTCAGTTGCTTACCACCTTTTTTTTTTTCAAGTTTGTTTGAAACAAGGTTTCCCTGTACCCCTAGCTAGCCTGGAACCTAACTATGCTTAATCCAGCCTCCCAAGTACTGGGACTAAAGGGTGCACCACCATACCTAGCTACTACCCTGGTTTTTGAGACATGATCTTTTTTTTCTTTGTCTTTTCAAGACAGGGTCTCCCTGTAGCCCCAGCTGTCCTGGAATTTGCTCTGTAGACCAGGCTGGCCTTGAACTCACAAAGATCTCCCTGCCTCTGCCTCCCAAGTGCTAGGATTAAAGGCGTGCGCCACCACGCACAGCTGAGACATGATCTTTTTAAAAAATATTTTATTACTTTTATTTGTATGAGTATATTGCCTGCATGTATGTAAATGCACCCATGTCATCCATTTCCCAAGGAGGTCAGAAGAGGGTGTCATATCCCCTGGAAATGGAGTTACAGATGCTCATTAGCTGCCATATGGGTGCTTGGATTCAAATCCAGGTCCTCTGTGAAAACAACTGCTGAGCCAGCTCTCTAGCCCCAAGACATAGTCTTTTCATTGGCCTGAAGCTTACGATCAGTCGGACTGGCTGGCCTGTGAGCCGCAGGGACCCTCCTGGCTTCACTCCCAGTGCTGTGGTTAATAGCCATGCCTGCCTTGGATGTGGATGCTGGAGGTCCAAACTCATTGTTCTTCCTGATTGCACAGGAAGAACTTTGCCAGCAGAGCCATCTCCCCTGTCCTCACTTTGTTTTTTGGGTCAGGGTCTCTCATTTTCCTGGAGCTCACCAGGTGGGTTAGGTTGGCTGACCAACAAGCTCCTGGGATCTGTCTGCCTCTATTTATTCAGCACTGGGATTACAAGCATTCACATCAGACCTGGCTTTTTCTTTTTTTTTTTTTTTAATTTGTTACTTTTTATTTTATTTAACTTTATTTTTTTTGGTCTTTTCCAGACAAGGTCTCCCTGTAGTCCCAGCTGTCCTGGAACTCATCCTGTAGACCAGGCTGGCCTTGAACTCACAAAGATCCGCCTGCCTCTGCCTCCCAAGTGCTAGGATTAAAGGCTTGCGCCACCACGCCCGGCTAATTTGTTTCTTTTTATGTGTATGAACGTACTGTCTGAATGTAGGTTGGTGCACCCGTGTCATGCAATGCTGCGGAGGTCAGAAGAGGGCATCAGATTCCCCTGGAACTGGAGTTAAAGATGGTTCTTAGCTGCCATGTGGGTGCTGGGAATCGAACCCGGGTCCTCTGCAAGAGAAGTTGGTGCTCTTAACTGCCATCTCTCCAGCCCCCAGACCTGGCTTTTTCAAGTAGGTTCTGGGGATGGAACTGGCAAGTACTTTACTGACTGAGCTATCTCTCTAGCCCCTTGAATTCCCTTTTTTCATGCTAAGGGATTATTCAGAAGTAGTCTCTGTAATTCTGGCTCTGTCTTAAAAAATGGGCACAGTAGCCTTAATCCCAGCACTTGGGAGGCAGAGGCAGAGGCAGAGGCAGGAGGATCACTGTAAGTTCAAGGCCAGCGTGGTATACATAGTTCCAGGACTGGAAGCTACAGGGAGACCCTGTCTCAAAAGGACAAAAAAGTAAAATTAAATTAAATTAAAAATTAAAAAAGGGTGCAGTGCACACACCTTTAATCCCAGCACCAGGGAGGCAGAGGCAGAAGGGTCTCTTCCTAGGCTGCATAGCAAGTTCTACACCAGCTAGGGCTACACGGTAAGACCTTGTCTCTTTAGAAAGCTCAGGAGAGGTGGCTGAAGAGATGGCTCAGTGGTTAAGAGCACTGACTGCTCTTGCAAAGGACCCAGGTTCAATTCCCAACACCCACATGGTGGCTAAGAACTGTCTTTAGTGCCAGATGTAGTGGCTCATGCCTTTAATCCCATCACTTGGGAGGCAGAAGCAGGTGGATTTCTGTGAGTTCAAGGCCAGCCAGGTCTACATAGTGCGAGGCTCCAGACAGCTTGGATAAAGGAGACCCTGTCTCAAAGAAACCAAGGGAAAAAAAAAAAAAAAAAAAAAAAAAGCCTAGGAGACAGCTCAACAAGTAAAACTGCTTGCTGCGTAAACCTGATGCCCTTGAGTTGATACCCAGAACTAGTAAAATCAGGCGTGATGACACACACATGGAATCCTAGCACATAGGAGGTAAGGGCAGGAGAATCACAAGTTCAAGTTCAAGGTCATCCTCAGCTACATGGCAACTTGGAGGCCAGCCTGGGCTACATGAGACCTTGTATCAAAAAAGACAAGCCAGCCAGGCATGGTGGCGCATGCCTTTAATCCTAACACTCAGGAGGCAGAGGCAGGTGGATTGTTGTGAGTTCAAGGCCAGCCTGGTCTACAGAGTGAGTTCCAGGACAGCTGGGGCTACAGGGAGACCTTGTCTCGAAAAGACCAAAAAAAAAAGACAAGCCAGCATGGTTGGACATGCCTTTAATCTCAGCATTCAAGAGGTAGAGACAGATTGATCTCTGGGGGATCCAGACCACCCTGGACTCTACATAAGGAGTACCAGGCCAGCTGGGGCTGCAGGAAGACTGTCCCACAAAACAGAAAAGAAAACAAAGCAAAACAGAAAAAAGTGTCTTAAGTTGGTATTTTCTGACTTTGGGATCAGAAAGCAGAATTTTTCTTTTTTTTTGATCTTTTCAAGACAGGGTCTCCCTGTAGCCCCAGCTGTCCTGGAACTCACTCTGTAGACCAGGCTGGCCTTGAACTCACAAAGATCCGCCTGCCTCTGCCTCCCAAGTGCTAGGATTAAAGGCATGTGTCACCATGCCTGGCAGAGTCCAATGTAATTAAACCCCTTCTCCTCAAACTGTGATTTGATTTTAGAGAAGTGATGTACTTACCATTCTCTTTCTCCAGGAACACATTAAATGTTTTATTATACTTATTTACTTATTTCTTTAGTCTATGTGTGTGCATGTGTGTGTGTGTGTATGTGTGTATGTGTGTATGTTTGTGGACATGGGTGCCACAATACACATGTAGAAGTCAGAGGACAACTTGTTGGGGTTGGTTCTTTCAGACCATGTGGGTTCTGGGAATTGAACTCAAGTTGTCAGCTTTGGCCGACACCATGACCCATTCAGCCATCTCACAGACCCCTTTTTGGTTTTTTTGGGGGGGCAGGGTTTGTATTTTTGAGACAGGGTCTCCCTTTACTCCCACCTGGCCTGGAGCTCGCTCTGTAGACCAAGCTGGCCACCTGCCTCTGCCTCCCAAGTGCTGGCATTAAAGGTGTGAGCCACCACGCCTTGCTAAACTTTTTAAAATAGTTTTTGAAGCAGATCCTGACACTCTAAGGTACTTTCCCTTTTTTAATATTATTTGTTTGTTTGTTTGTTTGTTTGTTTGTTTGTTTTGGGGGCTTTTTGAGACACGGTCTCCCTATAGCCCCAGCTGGCCTGGAACTCGCTTTGTAGACTAGGCTGCCCTTGAAATATGCCTGCCTGGCTCTGCTGGGATTAAAGATGTGCACCACCACGCCCAGCAATTATTTCTTTTTTTAATGTATATGAGCATATTGCCTCCATGTCTATAAGTGCAGTTGTATCATGCAATGCCCACAGAAGTTAGAAGAAGGCACCGGACCAAAAACAAAAAACAAACAAACAAACAAAAAATGCCCGGCATGGTGGCGCATGCCTTTAATCCTAGCACTGGGGAGGCAGAGGCAGGCGAATCTTTGTGAGTTCAAGGCCACCCTGGTCTACAGAGTGAGTTCCAGGTTCAGCTGGGGCTACAGGGAGACCCTGTCTCGAAAAGACCAAAAAAGAAGAAGGTACTGGATCCCCTGGAACTGGAATTAGGCCCCATATGGGTGCTGGGAGTTGAACCTAGGTCCTCTGCAAGAGCACTCAGTGTTCTTATCTGCTGAGCCATTCCTTCAGCCCCATTTTCCTTTACAGTAATGGAATGTTTCAGAAAATTCAACGTAGTGTGATTCTGATACATAAAGTTTATTTAGCTGGGCATGGTGGCTCATTCCCAGTACTTGGGAGACAAGGGTGGATATCTTAAGTAAGCTTTGATGGTCACACATTTTACATGTGAGCCCTCGAGTAGCATGGGACACTGGGGACTTTGGATCAGCATCTCGCCTAAAGCATAGCATTCAGGAAGGTGCTAAAGCACCTGAAGATAAGGCAAATGAGGGGCAAGAACCCTGCTCACTAGGCACCTGCCCCTAAACATCCTTCCCTACTCAGTCCATCCATCCTCCAGCTGGCAGTGCCACCCACTGATATTGCCCAAGGAACTTACTGACTGGCTCATGGTCACCCACCCATTAGGTTGCTCAATCCCAAGGACAGTGAGCCACAGGCCTGTGATGTGAGCTGCCAGTGCAGTGTTACAAGGAGAGCACTGCCAGCATGGGTGCGGAGCATCTGTGCCAGTGCAGTGTTACAAGGACAGCGCTGCTGGCATGGCATGCGGAGCGTCTATGCCAGTGCAGTGTACAAGGAGAACGCTGCCAGCACGGCATGCGGAGCGTCTGTGCCAGTGCAGTGTACAAGGAGAATGCTGCCAGCACGGCATGCGGAGCGTCTGTGCCAGTGCAGTGTACAAGGAGAGTGCTGCCGGCATGGCATGCGGAGTGTCTGTGCCAGTGCAGTGTCACAAGGAGAGCGCTGCCGGCACAGCGTGCGGAGCGTCTGTGCCAGTGCAGTGTACAAGGAGAGCGCTGCCGGCACGGCGTGCGGAGCGTCTGTGCCAGTGCAGTGTACAAGGAGAGCGCTGCAGGCACGGCATGCGGAGCGTCTGTGCCAGTGCAGTGTACAAGGAGAGCGCTGCCGGCACGGCGTGCGGAGCGTCTGTGCCAGTGTGAAATCTGAAGGGTTCAGATAAGATTATTTCCTTTGCCTGGATTCAAATGAGCAAGAGCTACAACTGTTGTCCTGGAGAAAAGGCAGGCTTGGTGACAAGACTTACTTGAAAATACAAAAGAGAAGTGGAGCTGCAGAGGTGGCTCAGTGGATAGAGTGCTAACTATGCGAACACAAGAACCTGCTGTACATCCTTAGCACCCATGTTTTAAAAAAAAAGGTGTGGTCACACATAACCTGTAACCCCAGCACTGTGGGAAGGTAGAGACAGGATTGTTGGGACTTGCTAGCAGCCATCCTCTTTCCAGATGCAGTGAGATGCCATCTCTCAAGAGAATAAAGAATAAATGTCCTCCTCTGACCTCTGAGTATGCACACACAGTAAAAAAAAAAAATACTGAAAAAAGAATATGCAAAGGAAAGTCAAGTGATTTGCTTGCATTTAAGATACAAAGAATCACAGTAGACCTAATGTATCTAATATGCATGTGCTTCAAGTTTCTCATTTCTCCTGGTTTTGTCTCTGTGTCCAGATGCCCTTGGAAATCACCCGTAGCTTTATCCAGAACCGGGATGGAACCTATGAGTTGTTTAAATGTCCCAAAGTGGAAGTGGAGAGCATAGCAGAAACCTATGGTCGCATGGAGAAGCAGCCCATGCTGAGACCCTTGGAGCTAAAGACCTTCCTCAAAGTCGGTACGTGAATTTCAGAAGCACGTCTCTATTGAGGGTCACCTGTGCTCAGGATACTGTCTGAGGCTCTGGATCTCATCCTTAATTAAAGGATTAATTAATCCAGATTCATTTTGTAAGAACCTGGGAGAAGGCGGTTGTCTCATTTGAGCTAGTGCTTTCTAAACACTGACAGAAGTGATGGATATGCACCATAAAGAAATCAGGGTTTGGGGCTGGAGAGATAGCCTAGTGGTTAAGAGCACTGACTGCTCTTGCAGAGGACCTGGGTTCAATCCCCAGCACCCACATGGCGGCTGAGACCCATCTGTTAACTCCAATTCCAGGAGACCTCCAGTTCCAGGGGAATTCAAGACCCTCTTCTGACCTCCGCGGCATTGCACGACATGGGTGCACAAACCTACATGCAGGCAGTACATTCATACACATACAAAAANGAGCGCTGCCAGCACGGCGTGCGGAGCGTCTGTGCCAGTGCATTGTACAAGGAGAGCGCTGCCGCAGGCTGCGGAGCGTCTGTGCCAGTGCATTGTACAAGGAGAGCGCTGCCAGGCACGGCGTGCGGAGCGTCTGTGCCAGTGTGAAATCTGAAGGGTTCAGATAAGATTATTTCCTTTGCCTGGATTCAAATGAGCAAGAGCTACAACTGTTGTCCTGGAGAAAAGGCAGGCTTGGTGACAAGACTTACTTGAAAATACAAAAGAGAAGTGGAGCTGCAGAGGTGGCTCAGTGGATTAGTAGTGCATAAACTATGGCGAACACAAGAACCTGCTTGTACATCCTTAGCACCCATGTTTTTAAAAAAAAAGGTGTGGGCACACATAACCTGTAACCCCAGCACTGTGGAAGGTAGAGACAGGATTGTTGGACTTGCTAGCAGCCATCCTCTTTCCAGATGCAGTGAGATGCCATCTCTCAAGAGAATAAAGAATAAATGTTCCTCCTCTACCTCTGGTATGCACACCACAGTAAAAAAAAAAAATAACTGAAAAAAGAATATGCAAAGGAAAGTCAAGTGATTTGCTTGCATTTAAGATACAAAGAATCACAGTAGACCTAATGTATCTAATATGCATGTGCTTCAAGTTTCTCATTTCTCCTGGTTTTGTCTCTGTGTCCAGATGCCCTTGGAAATCACCCGTAGCTTTATCCAGAACCGGGATGGAACCTATGAGTTGTTTAAATGTCCCAAAGTGGAAGTGGAGAGCATAGCAGAAACCTATGGTCGCATGGAGAAGCAGCCCATGCTGAGACCCTTGGAGCTAAAGACCTTCCTCAAAGTCGGTACGTGAATTTCAGAAGCACGTCTCTATTGAGGGTCACCTGTGCTCAGGATACTGTCTGAGGCTCTGGATCTCATCCTTAATTAAAGGATTAATTAATCCAGATTCATTTTGTAAGAACCTGGGAGAAGGCGGTTGTCTCATTTGAGCTAGTGCTTTCTAAACACTGACAGAAGTGATGGATATGCCCATAAAGAAATCAGGGTTTTGGGTGGGAGAGATAGCTAGTTGGTTAAGAGCACTAGAGCGCCTGCAGAGGACCTGGGTTCAATCCCCAGCACCCACATGGCGGCTGAGACCCCATCGTTTAACTCCAAATTCCAGGAGACTCCAGTTCCAGGGGAATCAAGACCCCTTTCTGACCTCGCGGCATTGCGACATGGGTGCACAAACCTACATGCAGGGCAGTACATTCAACACATACAAAAAAAAAAAAAAAAAAAGAAATCAGGGTTTAGGAGCTGGAGAGATGGCTCCGTGTTTAAGAGCACTGGGTTCCATTTCCAGCACCCACCTAGAGGCTAAAAACCATCTGTAACTCCAGTTCCAGGGGATCTGACACCCTCTTCTGACCTGCAAGGGCACTTCACAAAATGTGTAACTACTTACATCAGTGGCATAACACTCATACACATTTAAAAAAAAAAAAAAAAAAAGCCGGGGCTGTGGCTGGCATGGCCTTTAATCCTAGCACTTGGGAGGCAGAGACAGGTGGATCTTTGTGAGTTCAAAGGCCACCTGGCTTGGTCTACATAGGAGTTTCCAGGACAGCTGGGCATACAGGAGGACCCTGTCTCCGAAAAAGACCAAAGAAAAAAAAAAAGCTGGGCGTGGTAGCACATACCTCTAATCCCATCACTTGGGAGACAGAGACAGGCAGATCTCTGTGAGTTCAAGGCCAGCCTGGTCTACGTAGCAAGTTCCAGGCCAGCTGGGGCTACAGAGAGACCCTGTCTCAAAAAGACAAAAAAAATAAATAAAAATTAAAAAATAAAGGAAATCACTTTATCACAGAACACAAAAGTGTTCAAGACCAGCCTGAGTAACAGTGAAACCCTGTCTCTAAAGGGCATTAAAAAGGCTGGTCAAGGTACTTGCCTCATATCCCAGAGAACCAGAGTGCAGATCCCCGGAAACCCACATGAATGCTAGGTGGGCATGGCAGCGTACCTGTAGTTCTAGCCTCAGAAAGGAGATGGATCCTCAATGTGAACTGGCTAGCAAGACCAGCTGTGTGAGTGAGTTCTTGGTGTGACAGAGTCCCTGGCTCAGTGAGTATGGTGGAAAAGTGATCAAGGTTTGTTCCCAGCATCAACTTTGGCCTCCATACATGTGCAAGTACATACATGTGCACCCACACACATTCACACATGCATATCACACACACAAAAATTGAAAATAATTACAAGACAAAAATAGACACGTGAGATGGCTGGGTACGTAGATAAAGGGACTTCTTGCCAAGTCTGAGAACCTGAGTTTGATTCTGCAACCTAGTGTTAAAAGAAAGCCAGATTCTAGCCAGGCGTGGTGGCGCACGCCTTTAATCCTAGTACTTGGGAGGCAGAGGCAGGAGGATCTCTGTGAGTTCAAGGCCAGCCTGATCTACAGAGTGAGTTCCAGGACAGCTGGGGCTACAGGGAGACCCTGTCTCAAAAAGACAAAAAAAGACAGATTCTGAAAGTTGTCCTCTAACCTCCATATGCATTCCATCCATGTGTATACGGACACAAGTAAGTTAATTCATAATTTTGAAAACATTACCAACTTAGTTTAAAAAAAAAATAGGGGTTGAAGAGGTGCGTCAGCAGTTAAGAGCACTGGCTGCTCTTATAGAGGAACTGAATTTGGTTCCCAGCACTCACACGGCAGTTAACAACCATCTGTAACTCCAGTTCTAGGGGGATCCAACGCCGTTTTCTGATTCATGGGCATTGCATACATGGGTATACTTTACTTGGGGACAAAACACACACATAAAATAAAGATACATAAACCAAGCGTGGTGGCACAGGCATTTAATCCCAGCACTCAGGAAGCATGGGCAGGCAGATCTCTTGAGTTCAAGGCCAGCCTGGTCTACATGATTTCCAAGGCAGCTGGGGCTACAGGGAGACCCTGTCTGAACACACACACAGACAGACAGACACACACACACGACAAAAAGACAAAGAATAAATAAGACACATAAATTTAAAACTGTAAATAAACATAAAACAAAAATTATTTTCTTTTTTTTTATTTGTATTTTCGTATATGTCTGAATGTACTGTCTGCATATAGGTTTGTGCACCGGTGTCGTGCAATGCCTAGGTCAGAAGAGGGTGTCGGATTCCCCTGGAACTGGAGACAAAGACGGTTCTCAGCCGCCATGTGGGTGCTGGGGATCAAACCCAGGTCCTCTGCAAGAGCAGTCAGTGCTCTTAACCACTAGGCAATCTCTCCAGACCCAAAAAGAATTATTTTCAAGTGTGCCATTTTTGGCATTAAGTACATTCACATTGTTCTGTGGTCTTCAGCACCACTGGTTTTCAGAACTTCTTTTTGTTTGTTTTTTGAGATAGGGTCTCCCTGTAGCCCCAGCTGGCCTGGAACTGGCTCTGTAGACCAGGCTGGCCTTGAACTCACAGAGATCAAAGGCCTGTACCACCAAACCAGGTTTTTTGTTTGTTTTTTGGGTTTTTTTTTTATACAGGATCTCCCTGTAGCCCCTGCTGGCCTGGAACTCACTATGTAGATTAGGCTGGCCTCAAACTAACAGAGATCCACCTGCCTGAGATCCACCTGCCTCTGCTCTGCCTCCTGAGTGCTGGGGATTAAAGGTACACCACCATGCCCTACTTTAAAAAAATTTTTTTGGCCGGGCGTGGTAGCACACACCTTTAATCCTAGCACTTGGGAGGCAGAGGCAGGCGGATCTTTGTGAGTTCAAGGCCAGCCTGGTCTACAGAGTGAGTTCCAGAACAGCTGGGACTACAGGGAGTCCCTGTCTCAAAAAGGGATGTCACCTGGTCTATCAAAATAAGACCAAAAAAAAAAAAAAAAAGTTTGTGTGTGTGTGTGTAGCCTATGTGTGGAATGCCCACAGAGGCCAGAAGATCCCCTGGAGCTAGAATTAGAGGCAGTTGCAAGCCACCCCACATTGGTACTAGGAAATGAGCTCCCATTTTCTGTAAGAGCAGCAAGCAGTATTAACCACTGAGCAATATATCCAGCCCAATAATTTCGTATTTTTCAGAAGCATCCTACAGCTAGTTTTTCCTTGTGTAAATGGTTGATAATCTAAAGTTTATTTTGATATATATTAATCCAGTAAGATAACACCACTATTTCATGTAAGAAACACTGTCTATCTGTTAGTGAATGGCAGTGGTGGTAATCTGTCCAGACATTTATGTCAGTACCGCACTCTGTAGTTGAGGTTTTGGAACCATAAAGATTTTTTTTTTTTTGAGACAGGCTGTCTCCTCACCCAGCTGTCTGAACTCACTCTGTTAGACCAGGTTGCCTTGAACTCACAGAGATCCTCCTGCCTCTGCTTCCGAGTGCTAGATCAAAGTTGTGCGCCTTCATGCCAGCTATTTTATTTTTTTATTTGTAATGTGTAATAGTGTATTGCCTGCACATATTAGTGATGCATATATTAACTGATGGTCAGAAGAGAGCATCAGATCCCCTGGCTGCTGGGAGTGATCCTGGCCTCTCTGCCAGAGCAGCCAGTGTCTTCACCCCAAGCCAGCTCTCCAGCCCACACTATGCCTCTTCTCAGCGATCTGGCGTCTTTTTGTGATTCTCTTAGGCTTATTTTCACAAAGTCAGCAATTTTTTGAATTTTTTAAATTTATTTACTTTGTGTGATTCATTGTGCATGTGGAGGTCCGCAAACAACCCACAGGAGTGGATTCTTTCCTTCTGTCATATGGGTTCCAGGGATCAAACAGATTTAAGAGGCTTGATGCAGGTGCTTTACCACGACATTCTTTCAGCCAGCAATGTGTCTTTTTTTTTTTTTTTTTTTTTTTTTTTTTGGCTTTTTCCAGACAGGGTCTCCCTGTAGCCCCAGCTGTCCTGGAACTCACCTGTAGACCAGGCTGGCCTTGAAATCAAAAAATCCGCCTGCCTCTCGCCTCCCAAGTGCTAGGATAAAGGCGTACGCCACCACGCCCGGCAGCAATGTGTCTTTTGATGATGCTTTACAGTGCTGGCATGGAACATAGGATCTCAATATAAGGTTGGCCAAGTGCTCTCTCCTGCATAAGGTACATCCCCAGCCCATTTTCCTATGCGAGTCATTTTTATTTATTTTACTCTTTTTTTTTTTTCCTTTTGAGACAGGGTCTCCCTGTAGCCCGAGTTGTCCTGGGAACCCGCTCTGTAGACCCGGCTGGCTTGAACTCACAGAGTGGTCCATAGTGGTGCGTGGTTACAGGGCTTGCCCTACGCCACACTACCTGATATTGACCCTTATGAACCATCTCACAACCAGCGGCCATTTGTGCCACCTTTATGCTGTTCCGAGGACATCAAGGAATGAACTCTTTTGTCTTTATGTCTTTACGAGGGGATCTATGATAAATGATTATGATTGTCATTGAGAACTCTCTATATCGAATATTGATCTCGATGAGACATGAGCCGTTTTATCTGTACCGGATAATATGCTGAACACTTCAAAGGCTATGTTTACCAGTCTCCACCGTATTGGTCCACCAACAAGATACCATTAAGTTTTGAGGAGGTTAGTAGATATTTTGCATGGTCTCCTACTCTTATTTATTTATCTCATCTGCTTTTATTCAAAGTTATGGTGCTTATATATACAGGTGGTGTGCCATCAGCCAGTCTCTCCCTAGGTAATAGATATCCCAAAAGTGGGAAGGTGATATGGAAGATCCGCGAGTCATTCTTGATGGAAGTTTAGAGCGCGATACAGGGCCTTGTGACCTTTTAACACATTATATTTCAGCGTTTCCAGGTCCAGATCTCGAGGCTAATAGCTAGTAAGACCCTCTGTCCATCAATAATAATTGAAGAAATTATGCTATTTTATGATTTGTTCCTCTATATTTATTCTATGTCACATGAGTCTGCTACAGTATCGTGACAGGAGGCGCTAGATAAGACGGGACATCAGACAGTGTGAACTAGTCATATAGTGGGTGCTGGCGAAAACAATACCATTGTGGTGGGCCATTGATCTGCTTTCTTTCTTNAAAAAAAAAAAAAAAAAAAACACTTTATTTTTCCTCCTGAAAGGCTTCCTTTATTGTTTCCTTTTTAGAGAGATGGCCTTGAACTTGTGATTCACCTACCTCAGCCTCCCAAGTGCTGTGATTATAGGCACACACAGTGCCCAGCCAAGCTTTCCATTTTTTAACTGACAGGTAGAAATTATTTCATTTCATTTCCAACTGTCACTCTAGCTTGCAACATCACTAAGACTTAAGATTCTATCTAATTTTTTGTGTGTCTGTGTGTGCATGTTAGGGGAATGGGGACCTGTGTGCTATCACATACATGTGAAGATCAAAAGACAAGTTTGTGGAATTGTTTTTTTTCGTCCCCTTGTTGGTAGGTTCTTGGAGGGTCATCAGACTTGTACCTTTACACTGAAACATCTTACTGGCCCAAACCCAAACTTATTAAATACATACATACTTTTTTTTTTTTTTTTGAGACAAGGTCTCCCTGCAGCCTCAGCTGGTCTTGAACTCACTGTGTAGACTAGGCTGGCCTCAATCTCACAGGGATCCACTTATATCTGCCTCTTCCTCCCTAGTGCTGAGATTAAAGGCTCATATCATCACACCCAGCTAAATAAATAATTTTTTTTACTTCATAATCAAGAAACTTGATAACCTCAGTCACCGCTGGATATACATACACTAATCAGCTTCTGATTACCAAAGCCAAGGATACTGCTCCAGTTCAAGGGTCTTCTTATTTTAGAAACACTCATTAGAGTAATTCTAGCACTTGGAAGGCTGAGATAGGAAAAGTACCTCAAACTCACTCAGACCAGCCTGGGCTACAGGTAAGACCCTGGCTCACAAAACAAAAACATAAGGAATACCCATTAAACTCAGTTGGACTCATACTAATTAGTGTCCATTTTTTCCCCCTGCAGGTAACACTTCCCCAGATCAAAAGGAGCCAACACCTTTTATCATTGAATGGATCCCAGATATCCTCCCTCAATCCAAGATTGGCGAGCTTCGGATCAAGTTTGAGTATGGTCACCACCGGAACGGGCATATGGCTGACTACCAAGACCCACGGCCACCCCTGGACCAGCCCTTGGAACTGGCCCCTCTGACCACTATCACTTTCCCTTGAGGCAAAGCCAGTCTTTTGCTGCTAAATTTGCACATCCCCATCCCTGACCAATCTAAATCCTATTTCAGCACTTAGAGGGCCCTCCTCCTGGTGAACTGCTCTCAGCTAAATGCAGTTTCTTCAAGCAGTCAGATGAGTTCTGTGGAAGAAACTTGTTTTTTGGGGTTTTTTTTCGTGACAGGGTCTCCCTGTAGCCCCAGCTGTCCTGGAACTCACTCTGTAGACCAGGCTGGCCTTGAACTCACAAAGATCCACCTGCCTCTGCCTCCCTAGTGCTAGGATTAAAGGCGTGTGCCACCACGCCCGGCTGGAAGAAACTGTTTGTAAACAGCCATGTGGCACTGCTGTGTACTCTTCATTGCAAATTTCTGACCAGAGTTTTAAAAGAAACTACAGAGGCCTGGCTCACTTTCCTTCTTGTGGATTCACCTGCAGTTTGTTTTTTCTGTAATTCTCTTAAATGTGTACACTGGGACTTAGGCCCACAATGTTGGAAAGTTAATGATACTCTGGGCAGGGCAAAGGATCTTCCTGATTAGCTCCAGTCATGCTCTTTATTCTGATCTCAAATAAAGTACAGCATTAGTAGTGTTTCCAAATGATATCATCTGCTATGCTTTTACAAAAGCCTTTAGGGGGTAAAACTGGAAAGATGACTCAGCATTTAAGAACACTTACTGCTTTTCCAGAGGACCCCAGTTTGATTCCTAGCACTCACATGGTGGCTAACAACCATCTGTAACTCCAGTTCTAGGGGGATCCAATACCCTCTTCTGGCCTCCGNTTTTTGGTCTTTTCGAGACAGGGTCTCCCTGTAGCCCCAGCTGTCCTGGAACTCACTCTGTAGACCAGGCTGGCCTTGAACTCACAAAGATCCGCCTGCCTCTGCCTCCCAAGTGCTAGGATTAAAGGCGTGTGCCACCACGCCTGGCCACTTACTGCTCTTATAGAGGACCTGGGTTCCTTTCTAAGCAGCCAAATCCTGGCTCACAACTGCCTATAACTCCAGTTCTAGGGGGATCTGCTGGCCTCCGCTGGCTTCTGTGGGCACCTGTATGCATGCCTGTGCTGCACATAACCTCAAGAAGGCGCACACATGTGAACAAAAATAATCCTTAAAAAATTACCTAAGGGCTGGAGAGATGCCTCAGCAGTTAAGAGCACTGACTGCTCTTGCAGAGGACCTGGGTTCCATTCCCAGCACCCACATGGCAACTAAGAACCATCTTGGGCAGGGCGTGGTGGCACACGTTTTTAATCCCAGCACTGGGGAGGCAGAGACAGGTGGATCTCTTGTAAGTTCAAGGCCAGCCTGATCTACATAGTGAGCTCCAGGCCATCTGGGACTAAAGGGAGACCTTGTCTCAAAAAGACCAAAAAAAAAAAAAAATTACCTAAGAAAACCCTTTGGGATAAAAGATTCAACTCCTGGTTCTGGGTTCACTGATCCAGGAATGGAGATGGTGAAGGAAGTGGAGATGCATTTCCTGCCCCTCCACACTACTCAGTCTTTCTCATTCGTTCTTAGTTTTTCGTTAGGGTTTAGCATAACCAAAGGGCCTCACAGCATTAAAATGTTAGTTTTACTTCTGTGTGTTCTCCTTAGGGTGTACTGCTTTGATATGAATTTCATTTTTTTAAGTGTATGATGTACTGTCTGCATGTAGGTTTGTGCACCCGTGTTGTGCAATGCTGCGGAGGTCAGAAGGTGTCAGATTCCCCTGGAACTGGAGTTGAAGATGGTTCTCAGCCACCATGTGGGTGCTGGGGATCAAACCCGGGTCCTCTTTAAGGGCAGTCAGTACTCTTAACTGCTAGGCCATCTCTCCAGCCTGATATGAATTTCTTAAAATCTATTGTTGGACAGCTGGAAGCCAAAAATATCAACGAGGTAGGCTTCATCGTTTTCTTCCAGTTGCAAGTGACAGTAACCCAGTTCCAAGGAGCTTAGGCAAAAATGTCAGTGTAAGGAAGGTTCATCCTAAGAGAGGGCTGGGCAGTACAGCCACCAGGTGGACGTGGGTTATGGCCAGGACTTAGCAGCACTGGGTCCGGGGTCTTTCAAACCCATCTCTTCATTCAGTCATCATGGCTCTCTGGTGGTATGGTTTCCACAGTAGGACTTACTTCACAATAGGCTCTCAAACTTCAATGTGTACAGAATCACCCAGGGATCGTAAGTTAAAATGGACATTCTTTTTTTTTTACAAGGATGTGTGTATTTTATTATTAAACTTTTTCCATAGGTCATACATTTCTCAATCAAATCTAGAGTCGCTTCCCTTTCTATGCCCCCCACCCAGCCCGAGTCCCTGCACTCTGCCATACATGTCCTGCATCTTTTTCTGAGTCTTTCCAGAGTTTTTTTTTTTTTTCACTTCTTTTGATGTTGTTCTCTCCAACTTGTATTGCTATGGTATATATACATATATACATAGTTATATGTATACATAAATATATACATACATACACATATCACTTGAATTGGAATATTTTTTTTTCCTAAAAGATGTCCCGTTTTCGGGCTGGAGAGATAGCCTAGCGGTTAAGAGCACCGACTGCTCTTGCAGAGGACCCGGGTTCGATCCCCAGCACCCACATGGCGGCTGAAAACCGTTTTTAACTCCAGTTCCAGGGGAATCCGACACCCTCTCTGACCTCCGCGGCATTGCACGACACGGGTGCACAAACCTACATGCAGACAGTACTTCATCAGCGATTAACAAAAAACTAAATAAGGTTAAAAAAAAGTCCCGTTTTCCTTAAGGAAGTGCTCGAAGGTTCCTCCTTTACAATACCAAACAACCATCAATCCTGCACTTTTGCTCCACACATGGTCCCCCAAATGAAGTCCAGTAAGCACGGGTCCTGTCTTGATCCCCCTGTACTGGCCTCTAAAATGGGCATTCTAGCTAGGCCTCTTGACAGGCACCTTTGATGCACTTCTGGGGAGGCAGAACTAGGCAAACCTCTGGGAGGTCAAGGCCAGCCAAGGCTACATAATGAGTTTTTTGTTTTGTTTTGTTTTGTTTTTAAGTATAAAGGCTGGAGAGATAGCTCAAAGTTTAGATTACTTGCTGCTTTAGCAGAGGACCTGGGCTTCACCAGCACCTACATGGTGGCTAACACTGCCCTAACTCCAATTTCAGGGGATTTGAGGTTTTCTGGCTGCCGCAGGCATTTGCAAGCAAAACACAATTTTTTTTTTTTTTTTGGTCTTTTCGAGACAGGGTCTCTCTGTAACCCCAGCTGTCCTGGAACTCACTCTGTAGACCAGGTTGGCCTTGAACTCACAGAGATCCTCCTGCCTCTGCCTTCCGAGTGCTAGGATCAAAGTTGTGCGCCTTCATGCCCAGCAATATTTTATTGTTTTTATTTTATGTGTATGAGTGTATTGCCTGCACATATTAAGTGATGTGCATATATTAACTGATGCTCAGAAGAGAGCATCAGATCCCCTGGCTGCTGGGAGTGAATCCTGGCCTCTCTGCCAGAGCAGCCAGTGTTCTTAACCCCCAAGCCAGCTCTCCAGCCCACACTAGCCTCTTCTCAGCAGTCTGGGCTCTTTTTGTGATTCTCTTAGGCTTATTTTCACAAAGTCAGCAATCTTTTTGAATTTTTTAAATTTATTTACTTTGTGTGATTCATTGTGCATGTGGAGGTCCGCAAACAACCCACAGGAGTGGATTCTTTCCTTCTGTCATATGGTTCCAGGGATCAAACAGATTTAAGAGGCTTGATGGCAGGTGCCTTTACCACTGACATCTTTCCAGCCAGCAATGTGTCTTTTTTTTTTTTTTTTTTTTTTTTTTTGGTTTNCTTTGGTTCCAGACAGGGTCTCCCTGTAGCCCAAGCTGTCCTGCGAACTCACCTGTAGACCAGGCTGGCCGTGAACTCACAAAGATCCGCCTGCCTCTGCCTCCCAAGTGCTAGGATTAAAGGCGTACGCCACCACGCCCGGCAGCAATGTGTCTTTTGATGATGCTTTACAGTGCTGGCATGGAACATAGGATCTCAAATGTGTTGGCCAAGTGCTTTCCTGCTAAGGTACATCCCCAGCCCATTTTCCTATGCGATCATTTTTTATTTATTTTATCTTTTTTTTTTTTTTCCCTTTTGAGACAGGGTCTCCCTGTAGCCCCAGTTGTCCTGGAACTCGCTCTGTAGACCAGGCTGGCCTTGAACTCACAGAGATCCACCTCCTCTGCCTCCCAAGTGTTCGGATCAAAGGCATGTGCCACCATGCCCGGCTATTTTTGTCTTTTTGAGACAGGGTCTACCTGTAGACTCAGTTGTCCTGGAACTCACTATGTAGATCAGGCTGGCCTTGATCTCACCTTGTAGCTGATTTTTTTTTTTAATTTTTTTATTTATTTCTGTGTGTACGAATGTACTGTCTGCATGCAAGTCTGTGCACCCGTGTCGTGCAATGCTGCGGAGGTCAGAAGAGGGTGTCGGATTCCCGTGGAACTGGAGTTCTCCTGGAACTGGAGTTTCAGACGGTTCTCGGCCGCCATGTGGGTGCTGGGGATCGAACCCGGGTCCTCTGTAAGAGCGGTCGGCGCTCTTAATCGCTAGGCCAAAACCACGACTTCACTATGATACAAAGGCTGGAAGAATAGGACGCTGCTGCGCACCCTGTTGCTCCTTTCCTGGCCTTCACATTTCCCATAAAAAGCAGCGCCAGCTATATGCTAAAAAGAGTTCAAGGCCAGCCTGCGTGTTCCAGGAAAGCTTGGGCTACAGGGAGACTCTGTCTCCAAAAGACCAAAAAAATAGTAATAAAATAAATAATAAAAAAAAAAATGTTTAGCCGGGCGTGGTGGCGCACACTTTTAATCCTAGTACGTGGGAGGCAGAGGCAGGCGGATCTTTGTGAGTTCAAGGCCAGCCTGGTCTACAGTGAGTTCCAGGACAGCAGGGGCCACAGGGAGACCCTGTCTCGAAAAGACCAAAAAAAAAAAAGTTTAAGACAAAGTAAAGGAAGGGCTTGAAGTCACGCTTCCGCCCACACTGGACCTCGGAGAAAGCAAGCCCGGAGCAGTCACGCTGCCCTCTGAGGTGACGTCACCACGCTACTTGCGCGCGCCGCTTCCCGCCTCGCCGCCGCGGTCCTCCCGCCAGGCGGCGCCACAGGTCGGGATTCCGCCCTCTTGCGCAGTCGCGCTGGCGCTCCCGACACGTCACCACTTTCGCGTCCTTTCTGAAGAGCGCGCTTTGAGGGCGCTGCAGGTGGTGACGTCACAGGGGTTCCCCCGGCGGCTCGCGTGGGTGCGGCTGGGGACGTGGCGCCCGAGTATGCTGGGGGAGGGGGAAAGGAAAGAGGGGAAAGGGACAGTGACGGGAGGATGAAGAAAGGGAATGAGGGCGAGGATTGATAAGGGAGGAAGGGAGATGGGGGAAGATGAGGAGGAGTGTGGAAAGGGGAGGGTGGAGAAGAGGAAGGGGAAATGGAGGGTGAGGAGGGCGTAGAGTGGAAAGGGGAGGATGGAGCGGCCGGAAAGGGAAGGGAGGGTGAGTCTGAAGGGAGGGGAAGACTCAGAGGGCCTGATGCCACCTCCTGCGTGGGCTTGCGAATTTGGAGCACATGCAGCCACACCCACTCTCCCATAACCACCACCATTTTGGGATCAGGGCCTGTTGGAAACGAGGCTGCCCATTAGTTACTGCTGCTCGTGAGCAGAGAGATGGGCACTGGGCACCTTTGCATCTCCACCTCAGGGACTTGGTAGTCCTTTTCCCATTTTAAGCTCAGTCATGCCCAAACCCAGGAAGGCTTTGTGCTCCTTTGGTCTGAGGGTTACCAGAGGCTCTCCCAATGAAACTCCCCAGCCTTCCCAGTAGCTTAGGAAGGAAAAACGGTGAAAGGGGTCAGAAACTTGGAGGGCCTGTTCAGAACTTACCAAGGTTACCCAGGCATCTGCCTAACAGTACACACAAGTGGCCTTGGGGCAGCTTTTCTGAATTGTTCAAGTCTTGTGGTAGTTCCAAGGTCAAGTCATTGGTGGGGCAATGGCCCAACCCCTGGGGCAAGTGGGCCCTGGGCAGCTTGAGTGAAATGGTCAGGCAGGGTCACAGGGACGGGCAGGACCTGCAGGACAGGGCCATCTGAGAAGGCCCTGCTGGCCAGCTTTTCCCTATGGTCCCTTCTAACTTCAAGGATGCTGGTTTGGGGAGTATCCTACCCTGAGCTCAGGAAAGTGTCCCCTCTTCTCATATTATGGTTGAGCCGTGCTCTTGGAGAGTTCTCAGGACTTACCTAGGGCCTGAGGTGCTCAGGAATCCTGGAGGGTGTGAGGTATCTTACACTATATATAGCTTTACGCCCATGTTCTCTCCTGGCAGCTCCCACCTTATTAGGTCAAAACCACTTTGGGTTTTAGATTGATGAGCAGCATTTTATGTAGAGTCCCTCAAAAGGCAAAAGGGAAGCAGCCTTCCCCTGGGTGGCCTTGGGCAGGGATGGGGTAATGGAAGGACTTGTAGTGTGGTGTACCCCCTTTTTTTTTTTAGCAGGATCTGGCAGGGGTCACCTCCTGCACCTGCTGCTCCTGCAATCCTGCCTGTGAGTGGGACTCTGCCCACCCCAGAGTTGTGGCATGCATCCAACAAGAGAGGACAGGACAGCCAGGCAGAAAGTCCAAGGCAACACCCCCTGCCTTCCCCCTGCCCCCAACACACACACACTTTTCTCTCCTGTTTGGTTTTGGAGACAGGGTCTCACTGCGTAGACCAGGCTAGCCTCAAACTCTCAGTCCTGCCTCAGCTTTCTCACAGCTGGGATTACAGTTGTGCACTGTACCAGACTTTTTTCCTCTTAATCTTGAACTTGGCGAGAGTGTGGGAGTAAGTCCTAGACAAGGCACATAGATGAAGGCTAAGGTGTTTTGCAGGGTTTCTTCAGAGCAGGGCTTTGTAAACGTGTGTGTGACCAGGGCAGGCAGCATCTGTTGCATGTTCACAGACTCACTGAGCCTGGATGATAGATGGAAAGACCTTTCCCTCTTTTCTTTGACCCAGAGCTGCCATTTCTTTTTTTTTTTTTTTTTGGTCTTTTTCGAGACAGGGTCTCCCTGTAGCCCCAGCTGTCCTGGAACTCACTCTGTAGACCAGGCTGGTCTTGAACTCACAAAGATCCACCTGCCTCTGTTTCCCAAGTGCTAAGATTAAAGGTGTGCGCCACCACACCCGGCCAGAGTTGCCATTTCTGTCCTTAATCAGCTACCATGCTACTAACATTTACAGGTACAGGCCTTCAAGAACTGACCGCTGAGGGGCTGGGTAGTGGGCAGTATTTGCATCTAATCAGTTACATTAGAAACCACTTCACAGACCTGCTGATGTAGCAGCTCAGTTGGCAGAGTGCTTGCCTAGCATGCACAAGGCCCTGGGTTCCATAACCAGCACTACATAAACGGGGCGTGGTGCCTCATGCCTGTAACCCCAGCTCTCAGGAGGTAGAGGCTCAAGGTCTGCCTCTCATAGTTAAAGGCCAGCCTTTAAATCACTTTGGAGAACTGAGCAGAGGGGGTTGGCCATCTTGGGAAGCACAGAACTGCTGTTGGGGCTCACTCCAGGCCTGCCGGACCAGGGCAGGTCTCAACCAAGGGCAATAAACTGCCCTGAGTTCCTTAGCCATGTGGCTCCTGTAGCATGAAGGAGTTTCCTGTCCTACAGGAGAGACCTATTATTGAATTCTGAATTCGCTTTTTTTTTTTTTTGGTCTTTTTGAGACTGGGTCTCCCTGTAGCTCTGGCTGACCTGGAACTCACTCTGTAGACCAGGCTGGCCTCGAACTCACAGAGATCCGCGTGCCTCTTGCCTCCCAAGTGCTAGGATTAAAGGCGTGCGCCACCACGCCCGGCCCTATTATTAATCAATCCTCAGCCAGTGTGGGGTGGGGTGGGAGAGGGAGGCACAGCTGGTTAACCCGAATGTCCATGTCCTAAACTCTGTGAATTTGCTTAATAGCTCGTTGAGAAATGACTCTTGCAGTGGAGTTGAGTGAAAGTGTCAGGGCCACATCTGGCCTTTCAAAATCAGTGCTGGCTGAGGAACTGTGGGAAAGGGTAGGCAAGAGCCCTGTCTTGCCCAGGGCAAGCTGACCAGTGTCGCTGTAGTCTCTGTAAGACACGTTCAAGAAGTGATACTAGTTCGAGGCAGAGTGTGTGGAGAGCACACTGGGCCCTGGGCTGAGAGGGGAGCTGGCTGGAGGAAGGGGGCAGGCTGGGTGGGGGTGGAGCAGGGGGAGAACTTGCAAGTGAAGGCAGTGTCCAGAGGAAGAGAAGGGCCACCCTACCACACTGGGAAGGTCGCCTAGGAAACTGATACAGACCTGGTGGTCATCTGATCCCTCAGCTGTTAAGTCCTTGGAAAGAGTGGCAGTAGTTTCAGAGGGAAGTGGTAGGTCTAGAGACAAACAAAGTAACCATTCAGCAATTTGTGCAACCTTTATTAAACGCGTCAGGCACTGAGCTGGGCTCCCAGGCTACAACAGTTAGCTTTGTTCTCAAAATGAGAGGGAGAAGATGTGGGAATGAGATATTATATGTCTGTGCTTTAGGGGAAAGAAAATTAAAAGTTAGAATGGAAGCAGGAGGAAATGCCTGGCTGTTGTCCTCCTTTATTACTGTCTTTTTATTTTGGATTTTTTTTCTTTTTTTGGTTTTAGTTTTTTGAGGGTTTTTTGTTTTGAGACAGGGTCTCCCTTGTAGTCTCAGCTGTCTTGGAACTCACTACGTAGACTACATAGACCAGGCTGGCCTTGAACTCACAGAGATCCACCTCTCTCTGCCTCTTGAGTGCTGGGACCATCAACATTTATATCCCATTTCTTTGAAATAGGAATCCTTTAGCCTTTCTCTGCAGTGCTAGAGAATGAACCTAGGGTCTTTGCAGCTAGGCAAGTGCTCTATACTAACCTTCATCCCCAGAACAGGGAACTGGAACATGCAGCACATGGCAGTCACATGTTCCTGGTTCTGAAGGTCAGTGTGGATCTCTATGATGGCCTGGCCACACTGCCCTAGGGTTTCCTCAGAGGTCTCCTGCTTACCTGACTGTATTCTTACCAACCAGGGCATGACATCCCACGGAAAGGGCTAGCTCTTCCTGAGGGCTGTGTACACACTCATCTCCTATGATTTTTCTGCACCTTTAAAATAAATTTTGTGGCCAGGCATGGTGGCACACACCTTTAATCTCAGCACTTGGGAGACAGAAGCAGGTAGATCTCTGAGAGTTCAAGGCCACCCTGGTATACAGAGTGAGTTCCAGGCCAGCTGGGGCTACAGGGAAACCCTGTCTCAAAAAGACAAAAAAAAATAAAATAGTGTGGGACTGGAGAGATGGCTCAGTGGTTAAAGGCACTGGCTGTCCTTGCAGAGGACCAGAATAATTTCCAGCACCTGCATGGCAGTAACAACTATCCATAATTCCAGTTCTGGGGAATCCAACACACTGTTCTGACTTCCACAGACATTGCACAACATGGGTGCTCTTACATACATGCAGGCAATACACTCCTACACATAAAACATTAAAATAAATTTTGTGCAAGTAAAATAACTAAAGAGGACCTACAGCCTTTGATAATTTTCCATAAGTTGGGAAGCTGACAATATATTGTGGGAAATTTTTTTTTTTTTTTTTTTTTTTTTTTTTTTTNAGAGAAGAGAAGAGAAGAGAAGAGAAGAGAAGAGAAGAGAAGAGAAGAGAAGAGAAGAGAAGAGAAGAGAAGAAAGAAAGGAAAAGAAAAGAAAAAAGCACTGACATGGGTGATCCTTTACGGTCTGTGATAATGAATGGACAAGGATGTTACTTAGCATATTTATACATTTCCTCTAATTATATATTGTCATCTCTACAGATAAATTCTCAGGAAAGAAGTGAGTTTCCTAAACTTTTCTGACAACTCTAATAAAATAGCATACATTCACATTATAAATGTATGAGTTTATAATTCATAGGATAAAATGTTTATTTAATAATTATGCAAGCCAATGGGAAAGAAACTGGATTCCTTTCCTTTGTTTCCCACTGAGCCATTTCATGTCCCAAGTCTTGCTACCATTGAATCACGCATGATTTTTAACCTCCCAGGGGAAGGATGAAAGTGAGACTATTTTGACCTCAAAACTTCGTGCTCTGTGTATCTGGTTTAGCCCAGTGCTGTGAAGCAACGATGGGGAAATCCGTGCTCCCAAAGGTTCCCCTTCAACTCTCAAACCCTCTCCTAATCATACTACTGAAAAATCTATAACTAAGGGGCTGGAGAGATGCCTCAGTGGTTAAGAGCACTGACTCTTCTTGCAGAGGATCTGGGTTCAATTCCAAGCACCCGCATGGCAGCTAACAACAGACTGTAACTCTAGGGGAATATGACGCCCTCTTCTGACATTTTTGGCCATTGCATGACACAGGTGCACTTACATTCATGTAGGTGATACACTCATACACATAAAATACAAATAATGAACAAAATATTTTTTTTTTTTTTATTTCCGTATCTGTATGAATGTATTGTCTGCATGCAAGTCTGTGCACCCGTGACGTGCAATGCCGCGGAGGTCAGAAGAGGGCGTCGGACTCTCCTGGAACTGGAGCTCTCCTGGAATTGGAGTTTCAGACGGCTCTTGGCCGCCATGTGGGTGCTGGGGATCGAACCCGGGTCCTCTGCAAGAGCGGTCGGCGCTCTTAACCGCTAGGCCATCGCTCCAGCCCTCTGGCTTCCTCTTCTGCACATGACTCGAACTGTTCTCTGTCCTTCAAGTTCAGACCTGCTGTCAAGGCGGGAGAATAGGCCCCTCCTGTTGAGCCATGTCACTGACACAGTGCACTGCCTTTAGAAGTGAGTCAGCAGTTAAGAGCAGAGGACATGGTTTCAGTTCCCAGCACCCACTGGTGGCTGACAATTATAACTCCTATTCCGGGGGATCCATTGCCCTTTTCTGGCCTCCATGAACATTGTGTGACACAGGTGCACTTAATACATGCAAGCAAAATGCTCATACACATCACATAAAAATGAAAAAAATTTTGAGAAATGGCTCTGGTTATGGATGGGCTATATGGTGATGGGCCTTGCTGGTGGTATAGAAGGAAGATGACCACTTTAAGGGAGTTGGTAGTGTGAACTGGAATTTCCCTGTTTAGTTCCTCTCACAGAGGGCTCCATGGGAATCATACAACAAAAGATCCACAGGGCTGAAGAGATGGTTCAGTGGTTAAGAGTGCCGACTGCTCTTGCAGAGGACCGGGGTTCAATTCCCAGTACCCACAAGGTGGCTAAGAACTGTCTTTAACTCCAGTTCCAGGGGAATCTAACACCCTCTTATGACCTCTGCGGCATTGCACGACACGATTGCACCAACCTACATGCAGACAGTACACTCATACACATAAATAAAAAAATAAAAATTAAAAAAAGCTCCGACTGCTATTGCACCCACGTGGTGGCTAAGAACCGTCTTTAAGCCGGGCGTGGTAACACATGCTTGCTCCTTTTCTCTGGATCCCTGCCAGTCTTCCCTTATCATGACTGTGTGCTCTGTAAACTTGTGGTGCTGGGGTTTGAACCCATGCATGGCCTTGAGTATTTGAGGTAAATATGGCACCAGTGAGCTGCTTGTTTCTAGTTGATGCTATTCTCATGCTAAAAACCCTTCAGTGGGGCTGAGGATGTAGCTCAGTTGGTAGAGTGCTTGCCTAGTAGAAGCTTGAAGCCCTGGAATCCATCCCTAGCAAGACTAGCTTGGGCAGAGTTACACAAGCCTGTACTCCCAGCACTGGAAACCTGGAGGTAGGAGGGTCTTGATTATCCTCACCTGTTTAGTGAGTTTGAGGCTTGCTTGGTCTACGTGAGTCCCTGTCTCAAGAACAGAACCTTTAGCAACTCCTCTTTAGATTTTTACTGACAACTGACCTGTTACTTTGATTTAAATCCATGAAAGATAAAATAAACCTAAGATCCTGACTAGAAAGATGGTTCAGCAGTCAAGAATACTGTCTACTCTTTCGGAGAACCTAGGTTCAAATACCAGAACCCACATGGCAGCTTAACAACTGTCCATAAAGCGGAGAGTGGTGGAGCACGCCTTTAATCCTAGCCCTTGGGAGGCAGAGGCAGGCGGATCTTT